>JAPDOI010001709.1:0-150768 GCA_029168955.1 Aplectana chamaeleonis
CATCCAGAGATAATGCTCTATTTCACAATGATTTCAAAGGGGTACTCCCATCTCACCAAATAAAATGGCAAAAGAGCTCTTAGAACAACAATTTGTAAAGAATGTCAGAGGTGAAAGAACTCAGGCATTCTAGTTGTCTTGCGCCAGTCCGCTGCCATTCAATGGTCGAATTCGCTGTCCCGAAACGTCGGCTTTTTCTCCCGGTAAATCGCTCTGTGGCGCTTCTTTCAACGTCTAATTTTTCCGAAACAACTGGCATTTGCCCCGAGACAACCGCAAACAACAGCGGTGTGACGGAAAATAGACTCTGTTTCATTCCATGTGAACACATATTTCCGGTTATTACAGCGCGGAGCGGTGGCTTTTTCGTCGAAACCTCCTTATCATTAGTTATATTTCACCAAGGCCCACGGCTCCGCTGCTGGTGATAATCGAAATCAATAGGTCACTAGGGATGTACCAGAGCTTAACTATGAGAGCCTGAGAAGTTGAGAACGGTGTTCAAATTCGCGCCATATCGACTTTTGAACAGTTGCGATGGAGCGCAAGCCATTTTTTCGGCACGGGATGGCAGTCAAAAAATTTAATAGGTACCCTCGATGCCCGAGCAGCTCGCAGGGAGGAGCTTGGTTGGCGTTGCGGCTCGTTTTGATACGAGGTGCACGAGTGGCTGCGTGGTGCTCCGGCCCAGCCCGGGCCTCGGTAATCGGTGCTGATGGCGATCACCGCGTCGGTTCTGATCTTAGGCTGGGCGGAGAGCATCCACGGCCACCCTCTTATCAAAACGAGCTGCAGCAGTCAAAAAATTGAATAGGTAACTGATGGAATTTTGGAAAATCACGCCTGCTATAGCTACGAAATGATGCATTTTTGACACTCCACACTCTTCCAGTAGACCTAGCTGAGCCTAAACGTAGAGGACGTAAAAGATGTGGTTCAGTTCGTGTATGACATCAAAAACTATTTTGCGGAGGACTTAGCACGCATGATTTCGCGCTCAAGTTGAAAAGCGATTCATCAATTACAAAACTTCATTGAAGTGATTCAAACGGTTTTTGAAGAACGGGAAGTGATGAAGGCCTGGCATTAATAACACTCAGGGGATCATTTCGTTACCTCAGTTGAAAACAATAAATAACTGATGAGAAGCTATAGCTTGAGACCATCAAACACTCCAAGATCAAAGGAAGCTGTGCGGAACAGTGAGATTAAACTCGAAAGCCCTTTTTGCCTCTCAGGTGCTCATCCATCAGCAACTATAAAATATAAAAAGTACACTTGTAGATATATTCGAATACCCTTGGATCAAAGAAAATCTATTATTATGTATTGTGACTAGAAAACTCCGTCTATGAACGAATGAGGCATGTGAAATGCCACTGGCGGGGGGCACGTAAGCTTGTTTATAAATCTCCGAGAGAGAGAGCCTACTACATAGTGAGGCTGAACAGTGATGTCAGCGGCAAGCTTGCATAATAAACAATAATTGCAATGCCTTTCAAGCTGCTCCAAATAATAAATGAGGGGCCGGAGATGGCTACGGCCTTCCGCAATTCTGAGGTGGGAAATGACCGGAAAAGAATGCAGGGAAGGATACTAAGTTGGCTTTGATTAGAAACACGAAGAGACAAATAGAAACACTGAGTTTTTCTTGTGATGAACATTCGTTTATATAAGTCGAAACTTCAGCTGAAAGATTGAACAACAAAACACAAAGGCTCGGGGAGTTTCTGAAGCCTAACATTCGACTTCGGTCAGGTGAGTTTAATTGCAGTGACGAATGAGGGTACTTTAAGGCTAAGCACGTTGCACTCTAGAGGCAAAGCACATGATTTAGGTGCCGCAGAAAAGAAATATATAATTCCCATGTGTCCTTGTTTCTTCAAAAGGGAGATTTCAGAGATATGTAATTACAAACAAAAAAAGGATCTTGTCTGAAGCGAGTTCTATACTCGATGTTTTCGTTAGAATAGGGCGGCACGTTCTTACGACGTCAAGGCTCGATGGTGAGAAAACCCACCGCTTCCGTCACTATGATATTACCTGATTAAAGGCATCGTACGCGCTGATAACCACTCACGGGTTTTTCGGTTCAGCTGATTTTCTGGGCCCACCTAAGAACGTAGGGAGAGTTTGTTCGGTCTAAAACGCTAAATTGTGAAGATAATTGAGGTTGAATGTCTCAAATTCCGTCAAAAGAGTCCGGCCCTCCGTGAGTCATCTGACACAATTTGCTGTCAGCCATCATATAAGTGAATTTTCAACATTTGATACGGTGCAACTGAGGGGAAGTTGATGGAATATACCGAACGATTACATGAAGAATGACTTTTCTACAAACATCGATTAACCTTTCCCTCTCACCAAATCACTTGAAAGAATGATAAACTTCATTTGATCGTGAGATCATCGGTCAAAACAGCTATCTCTGGCGATCGACTCTTCCTTTTTCAAAAGTCGATTGAGATATTTTGGGTCCAAAAAAGGGGTTTTCAGTGGATTTTTAGCGGTTTTTTCAACGTAGCTGTTATAGAGGGAACTATTGCTCTCATTATATATGGAAAACTCGAAAACGAAATCCACCGTGAACGATGCCTTCAATTATGAGCAAAGAAGTCCACATCAGCGTGCGATAAACGGCTTTTGTCCTGTAACGATGGCTGTGCTATAGACCATAAGTCGGTGGAAGTCGCTGATCGTAAGCGACCCCGTACCAGCACAGGAAGCATGCATCGCATTGGCGGACGCATTGCCGTCGTTGGTTCCCTTCGCTGTCTGACCAGAAAACTGCATGAAGTTACAGTTGGGCGCTATTCATAATTCGCAACGCCAGCTCTTAACGCGCGTAGCGCGGGGGCTTGGCTTTGGAGTATGAATGTCCTGACGCCACGCTTGCGCGGCACGCTTTCTCGTCATTCGCCGCCTCGTTCCAGAGCAGATCACAATATAAGGCTACACAAATAACAAATGGAAGAGCATAGATTCTACTTAGAATCCATCCCGTATCTAGTCACTATTGGGAGCGAGAATTTGTCGATGGGCGCTACCCATTTCTTGTTTTCTGGGGGCGAAGTCGACGTTTTACGCGATTTTTCTCGCCTATACGGACGGATTGAGATTCCGCGCTTGGCAGGGTTGCTATACACGGCGAACGAAGTATAATATCAAAAATTAACCCTGTAGTTGAAGTGTGCATTTTAGGATCGAAATACGTTGTTTTGGGGAGCGGTCAATTTTGTTAGATGCTCACACACTCTTGATCGGCACTGTAAACTCCAGATCATGGGACTGAAGCGTCATCAAGCCCTCCGAGGGGTCCAAAACCAAAACTGGGACAGGGGCTCCCTACACACCGAGGGAGGAGTTCTCCCGCCTTTCGCGACTCTAATTTCACCCGGGACCACTTCGCTCGCCTTGAGTGGCGTGAAGTTTCAAACTGCGAAAGCGGGACAAATCCTCCCTCGATGTCTAGACAGCCCCTGTCCCACCAAAACCTACCTTCAGCATACCAAGCCTATAGTTTGATGTTTGAAAGCGTTGCAAGCTATGATAAGGAACTCTGTCGAAACCCTTATATCCGAGCTGCTAGCTTCTCATTTTTATCTTCGGCCACTCTGTTGAGAATTGTGTGTGAAATAACATCAAGGGTGCGATTCATGAACGCACATTCGTTGGTTTGGTTTGGTTAGGGTTTGGTTTGGTTTGCAAGCCCACCAGTAACCAAACCACTTCCTCGCGCTAACCAGCGATTCATGAATGTTTTCGCCAGCTTGGTTTGCAAACCGGTTGTCGAAACGTGTTTGTAGCTGGTAAATCGGTGCCTGCTGATCAATATTGTTGGCGTGTTCGTATTTTTATTCTTGATGCTTTTCCTGATCATTCACGGTGAAAATTTTAATAATATAGTTTGTAAAAATTCAATTGATGCCAAGGTCAAAGTTATTCACAAGCTGCTCGATTTCCACTCACGTATTCACCGTTGTACTGGGTGAATTCGCTGTTTTAGAAGGAATAGATACTTGCATTGTCTATGTAGTAGTGATTTAGGGAGAGATAAGGACACGTATGGGAAAATCTGAGCAAGTTTGCAGCCCAATGTAAATTTACGAACCAAAATAATAGGAATGAAGGAAAGGATCGCAGTAAAAGCGGTGAAAAAATGTCTCTTGCGCTTCAATGCGAACGCCGCTATCGCCGTCACGCGCTCGTCGAAAATTCGTAAGGGTGTAGTTAACGCGCTCCACTGACAATAATTTCGGCGACACCTCGACAAATGGTTGTCAACTGCTGGGCGGGGGGTTCGCTGCCGACTATTTGCCGAGGCACCGTGTCCTAAGACTGCCTAAGATTGAGAAAAAAACATGACGTCATATTAAAAGCTTAGTGTAATTGCACGATTTGCACGGAACCGCACGTCTGGCTGGCTAGCCGCACTTAACCCACCCTAACCAGCCGCTCCGAGGTGGGTTGGATTCTAGCCCACCCGTGACCCAGAGATAGCCAAACCTAAGCTTGATGAATCGCTGGTTTGCAACCAACCCGAAACAAACCCTAACCAAACCAGCGGAAGCGCGTTCATGAATCTACAATTCACTTCCGCACTGCCGTTCAGTCCGCAAAGTGCGCGCTGATTGCGAAATCGTGCTGCGGGGCGGGTGTGAGTGTCCTCAGACGGGGATGTGGGATCACCCGGGCGGTGGGATCACCCGCACACCAAAAGGCGAAAAGCGCCCGGGTGATCCCCTTTGTCTGAGGATGCTCGCAACCGCGCCGCAACACGATTTCGCAATCAGCGTGCACTTTGCGGACTGAACGGCAGTGCGGAGGTGAACTGTATATTACCTTACCCAAGCCCAACTTCCCACTCAGTAGAAAGTCTATCTAAATCCAAAAAAGCGTTTGTGTCATTTCCAGACGACATGCATTATTTCAATTTCCACGAACTCATTTCGTCTGGTTCGATAATAAAACAGCTGTAATGAAGCTTAAGCCGTCGGAATGACCTTGAAAGTCGCCCTCACGATGATTAAAGCGCCCGCCATGATCTCAAACTCAGAGCTTGCACGTCATGTTTGGCGTGTTTTCTCGTGAATAGCCTGGAACTAAAAAAAGCGTCTAAGTCAGAGTCAAATATCCTTTGCCTACATAAAAATTTGAATAATCACAACTTACTCGACCGTTATTAGACGGCTTTCACCTGTTTTGACTGGAGAATGCAAACGAAGTTGAAAGCAGGCCTGTGCGGAAGTGTGCCGTTTCCGGTTCCGTATATTCCTCACCGGAACCTCCAAACACAATATTCATTCATCTGAAACCTTTACGACGGACATACACAGGAATAACACGACCCAGAAACAATTATCAGCTCTTTCATATCGATTTAGGGTAGACCCGGAACAATATGCTTAGTGAAAATACGCAACTGCACCAACGCCTTTTCCCGCTACCCTAGACCATGTAACCAAACTCAAGCCCTACCTCAGACTTGCATTCTAACGCCGAGAGGTGGCGGATTCGTATTGAGAAAGTTTTCCATATAAGCTTTTCCATCGTGAATAACACTATGTAACAAATTTTTACTTTTTTCTGTTCCTGGGTTGAAATTGTGTTTTCCCAACCCATTAGGTCTAGAGCAGGCAGGAAATCGCTGTTATTCCAGGTAAACTTCTCTTTTGTGACTAGAACAATGAAATTTGGAAAATCGCGTACTTACGTAAGACTATTTTTGTTCCTGGCTTCTAAGTGTTATATTTCAATTGTATATGTCTTATGTATGTGAAAGATGACTTCATTTGGCACAAACTTTGCTTACACGACGACAAAAAAAGGAAAACTAATTTTTTTGTGAAATTAGAAAGATTTTTGTTCGTTTTCGGCACTATGATCAGGTAAAAACAAAAAAAAATTTACAAGAAATAGACAAACACAGTTGGAAACTTCTCAGCAAGGTTCAGAAATGTGTAGATTTTCTAAATTTACGATTGTACTGGGAATCACTCTCTCGAAGTTGCACCCAAATATAGTCCCCCCTCATGGTTTCGTTATACTACAATACCCGCGCTAAGTTTTGTAAAAACGGGGAGCATCTGGCAAACTTGGCAAAAAAGCGTCCGATGCATGTAACTTTTTTGAATGAAAACTTTTTTGAATTCTTAAAACGCTATCATATTCACAGATCAAATTGCTACCCAATTATGTGACTTGTGTGCCTTATTTTCCTAAAATCGCCTTGTTTCTTAAGGATACAGCTTTTGCAATCGTTTTTGAAAAACGTCGCGCGCGGCGAAGTGCGGCGAAACTTTAAGCAGCATTTGTAAGAGTAATGGAAGAGCAATCTGTACGCTCTCTTCATAAACTAGGTGCAGTAAAGAGAATCTCAAGGCTTGTGTTGGTTGAATTTCCGAAATCCTTCATTAAACACGCTTGACAACTACCTTAAAATCGGAGTTTTGTTGCGAAATCCCTGGACTCATAAATGAAGGATTTCGAAAATTCAACCTAAACAAACCTTGAGATTCTTCCATCTGCACCTAATTAATGAAAGAAGCATACAGACTGCTCTTCCATTACTTGTACAAATACTGCTCAAATTTTCGCCGCATTCGCCGCGCGCGACGTTTTTGAAAAACCATTGCAAAAATTATTTCCTTCAAAAACAAAGCGCTCTTAGGGAATTTTGGCACACAAGTGACATAATTATGTAGCAATTAATTCTGTGAATATGATAGCGTTTTCAGAATTCAAAAAAGTCTTCATTCAAAAAAGTTGCATGCATCGGACGCTTTTTTGCCAAGTTTGCCAGATGCTCCCCGTTTTTACAAAACTTAGCGCGGGTATTGCATCATTGGTAACGACGTTCAAAGTCCAATATATCTTGATGAAAAGACTTGCCTTGTTCGTTGAATTTGTCAAGATGCGAATCAATGATATGGACTTTCAGAGACATTCTTCATCCCATTTAGGCGTAATTCTCCATAAGAGTGCACCAACTCCACATAGCTTTCAGCTTTGTGATCACCTAGGAAGCCATGAACAACTGTAACGAAATTGTTCCAAGCCGTCCTCTTCGTCCTGTTCAACAGTTTTGCGAAATCCTCACATTTTATGATCGTCTTGGCCTTGTGGTCCGACGAAGATACCAGCCCTGACCTTAGCCTCGGACAGAGTCGTTATTAAGGAAAGTATAACGAGACATGATGAGGGACTACATTTGGGTGCAGCTTTGATAGAGTTATTCACAGAACAATCGTGAATCTAGAAAATCTACACATTTCTGAACCTTGTTGAGTCCTTTCCGATTGTGTTTGTCTATTCCATGTGAATTTTTTGTTTTTACCTGTTCATAATGTCGAAAATAAATAAAAATCTTTCTATTTGCACAGAAAACGGGTTTTCTTTGTACTGTTGTAGTGTAAGCGAAGTTTGTTCTCAATGAAGTCATTTTTTCACATACTTTGAGCATAAGCAATTGAAATATATCACTTAGAAACCGGGAACAAAAATCGCGTTACATAGTGTAATTGAAGTAGACAAATTGTGAAGCAGTGAGATAAAGAGGAAAGATTCAGCAGATTCAGGTGAGTAATCAGTCTTGCTCAGAGTCCCACATGGTTTGGTTTGTGTATTGCTTGAAACCGAGCAAGGAGGCGTCACGGAAATTCTCTGACTCACTTGTTAGCCCTTTCAAGTGCTTTCCCGGATGTCTACGCCGATCATTTGGTGTCATCACGTAACATGTGGAATCGGTTCTCAGCCCATTGGTCCCAATCGTATGAAATTAAGCAAGACGCTCCCTGAGAAAAACCTGTGAAAGACGCAATGGATTGGTCTTTGCCTCACGGTTCTCTTCTATGAACTAGCGAACAGGAAGGATTTTTTGCTGGATCAGCATGCATATGAATAAGAGGGAATTCTCGAATGTTCAAATGCAAGAGCTGTAGTCTGAAAAATGCAGGAAGGTTATTCAAATGTGGGGCCATCGATAGGGTGTGCGGAGAGAATTTGGAGAGAGAGAGTGCCTTTACAGGCTGGCTTCCCGAGTAGCTATTAGATGGGCGTAGTCGGGAAGCAATGCAAGTGCACTAAAACAAGTGGAAAAACCACATAATGGGACCATTGAAGTGTGCAACGTTTTGAATGATGTACTTTGAAATGGCTGAACGTTAGTTATTTATGCACTCGTAGAAATGCAGGGAGGCTTGTCGTTATGGAACAGCTGGTGCTCCACCTAATCCAGCAGTCGCACCAACGGAATTGGCATGCTATGTTCCAGGAGCACTTAAATTAAATACCGGCAATGTACGAGGAGTATTTCCGAATAGGCACCACTGTAGAACCGTGCACTAGTCGATTAGATAGTGTTGTCCACGTTTGCTGTGACATAGCACCGTTCATGTGCCAAAATTTTAATTTTAGGCAAATCGATAATACTGTGTTTTTCTTATTTTTTTATTGCTTTTTCGTTTTTTCTTTTCTCTATTATAGCGTTTCTCGATGTTTTCTCTACTTGGTGGTGAAGTCGTAGTTAGGGACACTTCTGACTTGACGGACACACGATTCTATCTACAAACGGCGCGGATCGCAACTGAGTTTGCGCCAATTGTCAAAAGGGAACAACTGGAAGTATCCTAGCGAGCTGCTACCAACTGCAGAAGAGTTCCCGGTTGGCAGCAGCCGTGCATAAGGTGAGAAAGGTGAACATAAGGCAGTGGTCGCGATAAAATATGCTTCTCTTCTTTTCCTCTCTAAACCCTTTTCTGGGTTTAGAGTAGTAGGACCGATGAGAAAAAATCGCGAAAAAAAAACCGCTGTTTCGAGCCAATTTTGAAGCCTGAACTTTCTTGTCTTTCTTGTGATATCGAAAACACCAGCTGGCTCGAAATTGAATTTAAATCAGCAAACATTATCCTTCGGACTCATCTATGTAGTCAAAAATATCGACGGAAGTGCTTGCTTTCATTGGTCACCTCTTTTCATTACGTAAATTTGCATTTATCTTTTCCTCTGAATGTCGATGAATTTTTGGCTGCTCGGCGTGAGGCTGCGATCTTTTTTTGGCGGCGCTGTGCACTTGTGCACGAACTAGCATCCTTGGGCCCAAGAAACTCTAATTGTAGCCCGTTTTTCACCGCGTTACCTTCATAGTTTTCCAGCTGTTTTCTATCTAAGCTGATTTTTATGGTTTTTTAGAAAACGTTTTTCATCGCGATCTCTGCCTTCAATTCAATGAAGTCGCCTTAAATAGGGCTTGGTGGAAGGGTCTACTCCTTCACGACATGGTCTAGCAACCCGTTGGACAAAGTGCATTTGCGACCCCCTCTACCCGCGGCAGAGCTTTGCGATGCCCTCCCTAATAAAGGCCGCTCTAAATTCAAGGTTGGTACCGCCCATTTTGCTGGAGACTTTAATGCTCGTCAAAATTGCAAGTGTCCAATCAGTGAAAATAGTTTTTTTTTTGAGATTTCCAGTGTTATCTACATTGCTTTGATGTGCCGTAGCTCAGCTGTTCGGCGGAATAGATCCTATGAGAAAATGAAAAAAGCGAAGTCGCTTTCGTAGAGAGACAGAGCTAGAAAAAATCCCCATTGGAAAGAGTGGTGCAAAAAGGCGGCTTCTTCCCAAATGATCTTTGCGTCCTTAGCTTTGACTTCTGAAAGGCGGCAGTCGGATAGGAGATGCATCTACTGAAAGAATGTTTATCGAAGACTACATTAGCTGGATTTCTTTTCGAAAATGTTTAGGATCCTCCGTTTTAGAGGAACAGCGAATCTCGAAAAAAAAATTACCAAAAATTTAAGAAGGGTAATTTTCGATAACCATTCAGTAGATGCACATTCTACCCGATGGTCGCCCCCTAGAAGTTAGCATCAAGGCCGCAAAGACCTTTTGGAGAAAACGGTCTTTCAAGACCACGTTTTCCAACGGTCAATATCTCCTATTTCTTACTCTACAAAAGTGCCATCGCTTTTTTCTATTTTCTTACTGAGTCTGTTTTACCGAACCGCTTAGGTACGGTCCCTCAGGGCAATACCAATGATAGAGGAACGCTCAGAAAGGCAGTTTTTGGCTGTTAAGATGTCTGCAATTTTCACGAACATTCAGATATCCAGCGCTTGACAAACAGGTCTGAACAACTCGGGGTTGTGTGAAAAAAACATTTTGTGGCGAAGCCGAGGAGAAACGACTTGGAAAATCCGGCCATGCGACCCTCCCCACTTTGAAAAATTTCCAATATTCCTTGACCCTGCTTCAAGGTTACATATTTATTATTGAGACTATTACAATTACGAATGGATTCTGTGCGGAATGCAGATTGTGACACATTGCCGCCGCTGTGGAACATATGATCAATTAATATGCGCATTCACAATCGAATGTATGAACACCGATGCCACTAATAATCCTTGTAGTCATCTATGTACATATAAGGTCCACAAATGAGAGTTGAGGGTTATTTTTCGGTAACTTTGCAACTTCAGTCCGAAAACATGGTACCGTTAGTGTATTTTTTATAAACTGGTGCTCATTGCTAGCGACGACTCATGCTTATATTTTGTGCATCATTCGGGCTCAGCGTTGAAAAAAATCTCCATTTTTGAGCGGAAGTCCTACTAAATTTGACTTCATCGTGAAAAGCGAAGTGCTGCTCGGTCAGGGTCCGTAGTAATCATCCCAATTAGCCGGAATAAATCATGCTGACTGTTGAAAAGGCTGCTGTGTGTCAAAGTCCGATACGCACGTTAACGGATAGCCGGCGAGGGCATCGGCACAATACCTGACGGGGTCGATGATTCAGGCAGAAGGCAGATGGACTTCACAAATCATCCTGAAACTAGCGTGCAGCGAAATAGCATTGCTATTCCAGCACAAGTCATAAGTTGCAAATAGCAACTAAAGGCTTGTGATGAAATTGGGGAGGAGTTGGAAAATTTTGACATACGGAATCCGACCATTGGCCTAATGCGTTGCCCAATCCTCCCACTGCAGCAATCCGTACATTGAAGCAATTTTCGACTATCATTAGTGAAGAGTATACATTGAATCCGACTCATTGGGAATAATTGCGAAAATAGCTCTTTTCTGCTTTACCCTGGACTGAAAGGTTTACGTTTAGATGTATCTGGACTGAAAAGGCAGAACGGTTTCAACTTTTGAGTAACTAGGAGATTCTGGGACAAGAAATTATAAAATAGACGATTTTTTCGGATATCTGAATAATTTCAAATAACCTTTTTCACGAACACTCAATATGAACTCGACGACAACTTTGTCCTCGCATGAATATTATAATGAGATTCGACTAGAAAACAATATTTTCCGCAACGGTGAAGAGAAAAAGAGTTTTTACACTTTTCCGAAATGAGTCGGATTCAACATATAGTGAAGAGGGAGCGCTTTTCGTCATGCGCAAAAACTTCGCTCAAAAACTCAAACTCTCTTCACGTCGCCTGGATACTGATTCATCTACCTCCGCGCCACGGCACTTGTTGGGATGTTGCGACCCATTTCCAATAAACCAAACGGCTCTGCCCTCACACAGCCATCTGCCATCTGTGGCCGTATTCATGAAGCCGCGGGCGCAGGAAGGGGAACCTTCCCGTGCCCGGCGTATGGCGGTTTGTGCCTTCTCTGTAGAAATTTCAATAGTGGTGGCCCCTCTTCGCCACAATTGAGAGCAGAGACAGGCATGAGTAGCCGCCCACAGACGGAGAGGAGACCGCAGGGTTGGAGGCTGATGTGTCTCAATTCTGCTATCAATGCATTCCGGCGGGCATAGCATACCCGACTTCGATTGTGCGGGTGGGCGGGCACAGCGCGCTGCCTGCCAGGAACATATTGATCATTCTCTCAAACGCAAGATCGGCGTAACAGTCAGCCGCAACTCTCTCCGTCCGACTGCTAGGTGGCTAGAAACTCTCCCGCCTACCCGCCAGGTAGCCAGGAGCCTTTCCGTCTACTTGCCGGGTACCCAGGAAGGTGCAACATCGAAAACTCGTCCAACAGCGGGTGGACTTTGAACCTCCCCGGGAAGCACCCAGTGTTTCATGAATGCGGCCACTGGTCATTGACTGTTCGACGTCTCGTCGGCTGATAGAGCAAGTTAGCACCGCAGTCCACCGAAGTTTTCCCTAACTTCTGGGGGTTTGCTGATGGGTGTTAACATCGAGCCCTGGTCAAAAGCAATCTCTTGGCGGAAGTGCTACTATGAAGGAGCCAGGTGTAGTGAACACTGCACGTAAATAAGGACACCCCACTGCAGTGACTCCGATGTTCCCTTGACAATTTTTGGGTGAAAATTTCATATGTGGGTCCTTTCTTCAAAAAACCGTGGGAATTTTCCCTCTTGCTGAAACTTTTTAGTAGGCTTTTTTGAGACGCAGAATCTGACATCGTAATCCATTTTGAATTGCATGTTTGAATTTCCGAACGTTAGGTACTTTCTGAACTTCTGACCTCTCAAATCAATTGATTCTCAACTTTTAGGTAGAAGTATGTAGAGCCACAGTTTTCTGAAAAACAATAAATGATTTCATTCGGCGAAAAAGCGGTCGGGACTTTGTTGTTTTATACTAGATTCTGTAGAAATCGCTGGGTGCGAACTGAAGTCCTTGTTTTACCACAGTACCGCGCAATTTTTTTTGTAAAAAAAAGCCTTTCTTCGGCGTTTTTTTTTCTTGCGCTCACAAAGCGCCATACTTCTATGACTTGCCTCAGAGAGATCCGAATCCATATTTGAAGTCATTTCTAAATTGCTTTCATTGTGCTCCAGAAGTTTATCGAAAAATGCAGATTTGCACCCCAAAACCGTTCTAATGTACTGATCAGATGGTCATGATAGCAGAAATCTGTCATGTTTTGACTTGTGGTCGATTCGAGTTTTAGGAGGAAATACACATTTTTCGACAACATATCGAAGTTATGAAAGACTTTCTACATATACCATTGCAATCGCCTAACTTGGAGGAACACGACAACAACCTGGTAAACTCGTTTCGTGAACTAGGAAGTAAGTTATGGCGATGCGGCGCTTCGTAAGCGCAAAAAACGCCGCAAAACGATACTTTGCAAACCATTTCCTCGGTAATGTAGTCCTCGAAAAAGCAATGAAGCTAGGATGAGTTTCCTTGAGTAAAAATTAAAAAACATACCTATGCAGGAGAAATGCGAAGTCAACACATGGGGCCGACGGAGCAGGGAGAATGATACGAGAAGGAGAATTACAGAGGTATTGCGACGGAGATAGACCAGGAAGTCTACTTTGGCGGCTGGCACCTAATCTGATCCTTTTTCTCACATTGAATATTCTAGTAATATTGCCATCAGTCTAAGACTACTGAAGCCAGCCATAGCTCCATGATGAGAACTCTCGAATTCGTCATGAATGAGAAATTAGAAATACCTCGTGTTCTGCACTATAGAGAAATGCTTTACTATCAAATTATAATCCTTTTTCTCTAAAAATTGTTGGTCATCATGAAAGATGAAATTAGCAAATAGCCAACGGTTGTAAAGCCACAGAACAGAGAGACAAAGATCGCCAGCGTTGTTCAGCAGCCGTCACTAAATGGCGTGACATCCGATTATACACACCGCAGGAGCGATGGTCTCTAGGGAAGCGTATTTTGAGGTTTGTAGCAGACGTTTTTCGGAGGAGGGAGGGAAGCGAGCGGCGGAATGCAACCCGAGAACTGACGCTGAACTGAAATTTGAGCTCGAACGATTGGAACGCTAAAGGAAGAAGCCTAAGGAAGGGGAACGAAAGTGGCATGTGTCTCCAAATGAAATAATTAAATGAGGTGAACTTCCACATGGGACAACGGGAGCACAATCTTGCTACGAGAAGGGTGAAAAATTGAGGCAGAGTGCCAGAGTTTCTCTCAAGTCCCAACTATGGTGTCATGCACACATACACGTCACAGATGCGCTATCGGTTGGCTCCGAGTCCCTGAAAGTGTTTGGTCGAGGCTGCTTCGTCACGCTACAAAATGCGTATTACAGAGTGCTGAGATATCCTCAAAAACTCTCATCGTCAGTTTACATACATACCAGAGCGAAGAAGGGTCATTAAACCAGAGAATGAGCCACTTTCTGTCGAGCCAAGTAGACACCTCTCGGTTAATATATGATGGTATCGAAATGTGCTCCAAAGCCGCACGCGGCAACTTCTGATTGACAGATTTTCAGTAAAAAAGGTTTTGCCCTGCGTTTTAAATTAAACGGGATAACGTTTGATTGCACAAAACCCTAACCCTTACTTCACCTGAATGCTACACTACAATTGATTTCGGAGACGTGAAGAGGGCTCGTTCAATGTTTAGTGATGGGACAGACTCACCTTAAAGGCATCGTTCGCACTGGAAACCAATTTCCATTTTTCGGGCTCAATTTCATGAATGAGCCCGATAGACCACACCGATGAGCTTGGGCGCGTCAAAAACGTAGGGTTAAGAGGTTAGAAGGGATTAAAGGTTTGGGCCCGCCACCAGTTCTCACCAGTCATCTAGCACTTTTTCATAGAATGGTAGAACATGAAAAACAGTTACGGCACAAACCCCACATGCAGAAAAACCTCGAAAATTACAAGGATAAGGCCTCCAAATACAGAAAAACTCCAAAAACCATTTGAGCGCGAAATTCAAATTCATATTTACAATGTGTTCCGATTGACTTTTCTTTACAAATGAAGGTTTTTCATGGGTTCTTTCGACATTTTCGTTCACTAGAGAGTCCAAGCTTCACAAAAACATGAAAAAATGATATACGGTTTTCTGCGCGTACGATGCCTTTAACTTCGAAGGAAACGTACGCTTATAAATTCACATCCCGCTTTCCTACATTTCCTACCAAAGCCCCATTTGAACCCTCACGGTGTTCACATAGCAGCGGAGATTCAGCATACCGCATTTTAATAGGGGTTAGCTTCAGAAATCCATACTTTAGGAATGTTCTCAACTGAGCTGAAATGGTCAACGTGAGACAAAACTTTGAAAGTCAAAGGCACGCGCAGAAAACCGGATATTATTTTTTCGTCTTTTTGTGTAGCTTGGCTTCTCTAATGAACGAAAATGTAAAAAGAGCTCATTGTGAGCCAGCTGAAATTATGAGCACGATAGCAATCCTCTCAGGGACAAAAGCCCCACAAGGAAGCGCTGCCATACAAGAAGGAACGATATGAAAGGGGCGAAGGATAGAGCATCAGCACTCGGCCGTTGCGGAAACGGAGACTGACGCCGTCGTTCGGAACAGTCCGCCGCGAGATCAGTTCGTACGCAGTATACTTGTTATCCGAAGACGATTTTTCGGATAATGGGTCGATTCGGATAATGCTGATTTTAGATTTCCCGGATATTAGCTCGATTCAGATAATGCGCTTTTTTCAAATTTTCGGATAATGGAACGATTAAGATAATGCCATTTTTTCAACGATTCGAATAGGATATCCGGTCGGATAATTTTGAATATTTTCGGGCCAAATTTGAGGCTAAATGGTGAAAAATGAACTAGATACTCAAGGCAAGCCTTTGAAATCATCCATAATTAAACAAAAAGTAGTACTTCATTGCTGTTGCAGCATGTTAACATACAAATTCCAAGCTTCATTTATGCATATTAACCCATTCACGACCGCGTGTCCCACCGATGGGACACGCGTTGACTACCACTTCGGACCGCGTGTCCCACCGGTGGGACAATGTTTTCGAAAATCGATTTCTCCATAGCATGAAGGATTTTCTGAACCTCCTTATGATCGATGTATTTACCTATTCTGGACTCGACTATGAACTTCGTGGTCCGCTGGCAGCTTCACCACTACAATGTATCTGATGACCCTTCGAATGCAGCAAGGTCGAAAACCGCAAACCTGAGTACAGATCGCACTTTTACATACAATCAATGGCGAATTTTTTCTTTTTCCTATTAGTCGAGAAACAATCCCAGCTTCTTAGGGTGGGCAGATCGTATAGCACTATTTAATATGTCACAGAAATATGATTACTAATCCTGCGCACCATTCCCGCGTAGAGAATCGGTTTTTTTCCCGTATTTTGTTCACAGAAATTATTTTATGCAATGATCACCAATGTTGAGACCATTAGGGTCTTTTTTGAAAGTCCTGCTTGGTTACGGTTCGTGTACTATCGTAGGCCGGGGCTCCAACTTCGGTGAAAACTACCTAGGAGAGGAGCGGACGAAAAAAAATGGGGACTTGCCAGAGCAGAAAACTAGTGGAAATTTATACAACGGTTATCACACTGAAAATTTCTAGTCAATTTGTAATAATAGAGCTATTTTCTACGTATGAATGTGAAAAAAAAAACAAATATGTTTTTTACAAAAAAAATCTCTTCCTAGAAGGCGCCGAACCGGAGGGGTGGGGGGATGGCCCCGAAAAAAATGGCGAAGATCTAAAAAAAGTCATTTCCATCAGCATTCCCAGTCAATACAAAAATTGAGGAGCATTTTCTACGTCTATATGTCAAAAAGAATGCTTAAAATGTTTACCACAAAAAAAACTAGCGTCGGAATGCGATAGACCGCAAGAGCGAGGGAGTAGCTAACGCAAAAATTAGTGTAAATCTGAAAAATATCATTTTACTAAAAACTTCCTGTCAATTAGAACAGAAGAATGTCTATCATGGTAATCTACGATAATTAATGTTTCAAAGAATTCAACGAACTCACGTGATTTTATGGATGGTCTTATCCACGCACTAAAAATTTAGGAGGCCAATTCTCTGGAAAGAAAGAGTTATGGAAGCTGAAACTTAGGCATCATGATTTTGACGTCGACAGTCGTACGATAAGCAAAAAACTAAGATCGATTTTTTGGTGGCGTGCCATTCGAGGAGAAGTGGCCCACCGGTGGGACACTGTATACGGTGACGCAGTACATATTGCACGCGGTCTGAACGTGCAGCCACCCAAAATTAGGTCGTGAATGGGTTAATGAAAATATGAAAACGAATCTTCAATGCGATATTATCCATACATAGGTTTGATTCAGGAATAGCTAGTAAAAAGTATGCAAAGCAACTATACAAAAAACTGCTACACTGAATAGATAGCCACTAGGTCATTTCACTTGACCACGCCCATTTTTCCGCGCCGCAATGAGAATAGTAAAACCCTATGTTGATGCACTATTTAGAGGGCGGTACGGAAAAATGGGCGTGGCCGAGCGCAATTTCATCCGAATTTATCCGATTGTATTCAAGAATTATCCAATTTTTATCCGAATTATTGACCCTTCGGATAATGGTTCGGTTCAAATAATGCCGATTTTAAAATTCTCGGATAACGCGTTTTTTTTTCAAATTTTCGGATATTGGATAATCCGAATCTCGGATATCCGGTCGGATATCCGGTAAGAAGTGATCCGGATACTATGTATATGTAGTACACGGGCATCCGGAGGTGCTTTAAAGGCACAGTCCAAACTCAGGGACGAAATCTGAAGTTTCTACGTAATTGTGAAGCACACCCACCCTATATAACACCTGCAAAGTGTGAGCTCTCAACTCCTCCGAATAGGTAAGATAGAGGAGGAAGCCACCCTGGGGCGCCCACGTCAGGAAGCCACTTTGGCGCGCCCCTTCTGTGATCTTTCGAGCTCAACAGTGGCGAGATGAGCCACGATTTCCGAACAATAGCCCCCTTCTTCCCTTCATTCTCAACCTCCCTATTTATTCAGGTCGGCTCGCATACATCGGTGGCAAATGACGGAAGTTACAAGTCTCGGACAACTCGTACACCATGCTTCCTCTACTCAATTTTTGACGGGTCATAGCTCCGTTTACATGGGGTCTTGTTAGAGTCCGAAGATATTTTTGGAATCAGTGTGAGACCGTTTTAGGATAGGCGAACAAACAGAAAAACGATTCTGAGAATGGACAGTGCCTTTAGGAATCCGCAAACGTGCAAGGAGTTTGGGACTCGATCCTTTAGGGGTATGATATACTTTGTCTCTGTCATGAGCTATAGGCATGTAATTATAGCACGAACCGCAGCGGGATCCGCATCAGAGCAACAGCATCGGCCATCGTAGGAACAGCTGTCGCGCCTCCGTCGCGGCGACGAGCCCCAGAGGGCTGATATACTGTAAGTGTGCCAAAGCCTGTCGCTACCACTGTCGCTGTCGTGCCTTTAGGAATCTGCAAACGAAAAAAAGTATACCATACCCCCTAGAGGGAGTAATTGGAGCGGAGTTCCGCCTATCCCGGAAGGGTACAGCTCATTCTACGGTCCGCAACGAGGACTCCATCTCGCCACCGTGCACAACGAGAAAACACGTGATTATCTTGTTAGCACATGACGCAGGAGGAGCACGTGACCCTGTTGTCCTCAAAACCGCTGTGTGCCATACCTTCGCTTACGAGCTAGATGATTTTCGATGGATCATATTCCTCCACGATGTTCTGCGGTCAACTTGCGATTGGGATCGTCGTCCAATTGAGAAATATTAAAAGAGTTGAGATTATTTCAGCTTTCTCGCACAGGAATCAGACTGCACAGTGTAAAGAGAGTAAAAATATCAATTGCATAAGAAAAGTCTAAGAATTTGCCTCTCTTTGACAACTGAGTACTTCTACCATAGCCAACTAATTCTGTGAATTTACAAGTGGGTTTCATAGTGCGGTCCAAATCAGCATTCACATCTTCTACCGCTGCAAAGGCCAGACAACGCAACCGTCAAGAAGAGCAATACCTTTAGTTTTTGTTATTCTCTGTGGAAGACTCTAGGCAGTAAGTGCATACATAACAGACAACTTAGCGTGATTGGGATCTTAACAAGTCTCTCCGCTGGGATTTATCGCCTACGGGGTGCGTGCAAGAAGGAACCAAGCGTAGGAAATCATACGAGATATCGAAAAATGAAAAAGAGCCTTCACATGCTAGTGAAAATTTCAGGCTATGATCATTTCATAAATAGCTCATGCGTGCGTGCAAGTTTATATACAACATATTTATCTATCTACAAAACCATTTTTGGTGAAGTACACGGAAGGAAGCATCTGGTGAGCCAGCCGATTACTGGAAATAGCTAATTCAATAACTATGTCTGCATAGTAGTATGGACAGAGCCGTGGTATGAGATCCACTATCGTAGGAAAATCTCTAGTCAATCACGGGGTTAGGCAGATAACCTCATAGTGAGCAAGCAAAGCATGGCGTTGTTGCTATGTATTTTCCACAACCTAAGCTCGGGAAACATCATACTACACGCATTAGGCCCCCGTCATAGTCGGCCGAAAGCGGCCGTCTTAGTCAAACCCGGTCGATAGGTATGAGAAGCACGCAAAACGGGAATAAATGAAGTGATAAAAATCATCCTCGAGTGATAAAAATCGTCCTATGATATGATAAAGTTTGACCCCAACTGATAAAAACCGTCTGAAATGACAAAAATCCACCAGATACGACCAAGGACGACATAGAGAAGGTGGGATTTTATCAGTTGAGGATGATTTTTATCACTTCATTTCTTCCTGTCCTGCGTGTGTCTCGTAGATATCGACCGGGTGGGACTAGGACGGCCGGTTTTTCAGCCGACTATAGCCTCTTTCACGCTTGCCCGACCGAAGTCGGACGACTCGTTATCGAATGTGTAGTATCTATCTACCCTATCCTATCCATCTTATCTATCTTGACTTATCAAACTTGATAACGAGTCGTCCGACGTCGACCGGCAAACTATGAAAGGGGCTTATGACGGGGGCCTTACTGTCCGAATTTGTGATAACCACTCCTCGTTCTAGGATGAATAGAACGAAATTTAGGGTACACTGATTGCACGTGTCAAGAATGTCGAAGCACAAAATAATCCGCGGGACGAAAAAACCGTCAAAAATTCAATGATGTTGATCGACATTATTGCAGCTGCCGTTGAATTTTTTCTCGCAAAAGTTTCTCATGACGAGCAAGCAAGCTTCTCGCTGTCAGCACTCTTGCTCAATAGATTAGAACGTTCTCCATTAGTGCCACTTTTTTGCCAGGGATCAACAACAAAGTCCTCAATACAGCCATAAAGCGCATTTTCCGCAGAAAAATACGGCAAAGTGCTGAAACAATATTTTTTGCAATATGCGCGGGTTCTGAAAATCATTTTCTGAAGCAAATATCTATGACCGGCACAATCCTAGAGGGGGGGGGGCACCCACGATTCAAGACAGAAATGAAATGAACCACCGACTGGTAAGGCTATCAAACGAAGTATTATTTTTTCCATAGAGCTTTTGTAAAAAGCAATGATTGATAGCACTACCAGGCATTTTTCTTCATTTCTATGATTAAATCTTTTGTGCACCCCCTTCCCCTCCCCCGTATAGGATAGACCCATAATCTCAATCTGTAATCCGCTCAATTTTCTTCCACAAAACCTTATCAGAGAGATGTTGAAGAGTGGAAAAAGTGAGAAAATGTCTTTAATAAAAATCAGTGTAGTCGGCGAGAAAGTTTCTCATTTTCTTCGCAGGAACGTAAGCTTTAGGTCCATCTAAGACATGTGATTGAAAAACGGCTCAAAAGGGCAGGAAGTAAGGGGGCAGCCAGTCTATCCTCTATTTTTTAGCCAAGCTTACTGCTGTTGTTCGCGTGCGTGTACGCGTGTAAGCTGCGTCTCATTCTCCCCAAACTTTCTCACTGTCTCTCCTCTCGCTCCGCACAAGCACGCCAAGAAACAAACTAAATCTACTTCCGAAATAGAGGATACTCAATGAATCACACCGCCAACATCTTGAAATGGTTGTACAGCCAGGGGAGCAGTTTCCGAAGAATTCAATACACTTTCTATCGAATGACTGGAACACCCAAACATGTGCATCGGAGACTTCTTATTTTTCAAAAAGCATTCGGGAGAAGAATCACAAAACAATGATTTTCACGTAAGACCTGGGAAATTTGAAGCCCAAAACCATTTGCGAAGTTTCTGGTCTCAAAAACTTGAAGTGCGAAAATCACAAAAAATGGGCGCGTTTGAACAATACAGGTTTTTCCTTTTTTTTAAGATCTAGTTTACTGTGGAAATTTTCGCTGTTGTCCTCTATTTCGTAGATTTTTTTGTGCAGGAACATTGAAAAAAAGTATGCTGTTTTTAGGGTCAACACAGACTTTGAGGAAAGTTTTGGCGAAATCCTATGGGATTACTGGCAAAGAAAAGTCGAGGCAGCTGGAATGCTTCTTACTGCCACTACTGCTAACATTTTAGTGAAGGTATGTTGACTCATATGGGAATGAGAAGCGTAGAAAAGCAGCAGCAACAGATCGATAGCCTAGACCAAAACCAAGCTTCGCCCATTCATCAACGACCGACCCGCACCGCTCGTCGCCAACCGACCATCTGGATTTCGGAAAAAGAAACGTGGAAAGGCACACAGGAAACCATTTTCAGCCGATGAGATACTGCTGTCTGGTGACGTCGAGAATGGGGTCAGCTGAGGAAGGGGCTCAAAAACCTGCAGTTTTCTTCAGAGAACTGCTTCATGTCTGTCTTCAATTGGTGTGCCCAAATCCTATTGATGTCGAGAGTCTAACAATAACATTGGTTAGGATGAGCTCACTAGCCTGCAAGGAAAAAATCTGATCCAAACATTATCTACACTCTGGCTACTAGCTTTCAAATTGAACAAAACAATAAGATTTGGCCGAGATTGAGTAGCAAGAATCGCCATCAATACCGATACGACCTCACTCAAGCTAATTGGAAAAGGAACGGCTTCCAACTACTCGTGCATGGTAATAGCGTTAGTGAGGAAACCGTTGACAACAAATCCGGCTTAGAAGAGATCGAACGCAAGCAGGAATATGCTATGTGCTCCTTATTTTTTTCCGTTGTCTCGCCAGGAAGGAAGGATATTTCTTTTCGGAAAACCATTCAAGTGAACTGGAAGTGCTACTCGCGTCGCGAACAATTGATGACGTAAGTTGGAACCATTGCCAATGTCGCACCCATCCTGGACTTCAATGCAATTTGAGGTTTTGCCCTCTCTCTCAGGATTACCAGAACAAAGTAGTAGCTCGGATTTTTGTCACTTCAACTTCGGGTTGCTACACACTTAAAGACACTGTTTACGATGAACTTCGTTCACGAGTTTTCAATGTTAAACAAATGTGGTAGCCCTCGGAAGAAAGCACCAAAAAAAAAACCAATTCAACAGCATTCCCAGAGGCCAAAGACGACTTTGAAGACCGCCCTACTGATCCGGGTCCTTCTTGTGTCCAGTTGTTGCCATCAACACCGACACGTCTCTATGATAGTTGTGCTCTGGAGGAAAAGACCAGATTCGAATGACCCCCTTTTTTACGTTCGATTTTCGAATAGATTCGAATACCCCCTTTTTTGACCTCCTATTTTTGAATACATTCGAATGGCCTCTTTTTTTGAGGTTCGATTTTTTAATATGTTCGAAGGACCCTCTTTTTTCGAGGTCCGAATTTTAAATAGATTCGAATAAAATCGATTCGAATATATTCGAATAATTTTCGAATAATTTCAAAGCGACAAACTGAAAACAGGCTGTCAGTGGATTTTATACTTCGAAGTAAACTGCGTGCGCACGCGTTACGGTCCGGTGAGTGTTGCGCGCGCTGCGAACGCGGAAAAGCTGCCATCGTTCGAAGAGTTATCAGCACCATATACGGCGAAACGGTCATCGGTAGTGACATAAAATAAACGCAGCAAAGTAAATAATGCTTCAGGACAAGCCAGTGTACATAAAAGCTGAGATGTCGCGTCGCCGCCCCATCCGTCGTGCGCGACGCTCACCGACCGCGACGCAGAACGCACGGGTGAGCAATGTCCGCTCTTCCTGTATCATACGCTCCGATTCAGCGTGAAACCTCGAAAGCAAAAGTCTGCCCGGACCCTGCCTCAAAGGCACAGTACAACCTCAGAGGTAATTTTTGATATTATGATCCGATCGCCGCCTATAGCAACCCTGCCAAGCGCGAAATTTCAATTCGCTCAAATAAGCGAGAAAATGCTAGGAAAAAGTCGACCACGCCCCCTTGAAAGAAAAAATGGGCATTGCCCACTGGCAGGTTTCCGACCTAAATAGAGAAGAGACGCGCGAATGATTTCATTCAGAATATATGTTCTTCAATTGGATTCCGGCCTGGCATTGTATTGTAATCTGCTTCGAAACGATGGATGCGAATAGCGAGGAAAAACAGGCTCGGGATAACTCGTCCGCAAACTACTCGCCGTTCCAATTTGCAATCTTTGAAGGGCCGTAACTCCGTTCGTAGTGAGTTCTAAGCGATTCTGGAGACACCATTGTGATCAGCGTGAAATTTTCTCCAAGATACCAAAAAAAAACGAAAAATCGATTGTGAGGTTGGTCCCTGCCTTTCAGATCAAAAGATCCAAAGTTGCTGACCAAGGCCTATAAAACTTACGTTCGCTAAATGTTGGAGTTTGGTACCTGCGTTTTTGCGCTCTGCAAACGGCAGATTGTAGATATTTTGGAAAGGGTGCAAAATAGTTTCACGCGGAAAGTCTCTATTCGGGCACTTGGATTCACGTATGCGAATACTCCTAGAAGTTTTCTCAGAAATATAATAAAAGACTTCAACTGGACACGCTCGCTCTCCGTAGGAGAAGGATTGATTCATTTTTGATTTATGACGAACGGTTAAGTGGGACTTAAACTATCTGAATTCCGCACAAGCACGCTCAGGAACCAAGTGAATTTCGCCGTTCTATAGCCTGTACCTGCCAATGGAACACACGGTCATGTACCGTACACAATAAATAGCGGCAACGGGGCAAATCTATTCGAAATCTTTCCAAATTATAACTATTCGAATGAATATTCGAATTGTAGGCTTCGATAATTAAATAGATTCGAATACGCCCTATTCGAATATATCGATTCGAATCTATTCGAATGGCACAACTATTTGTAGTCTCTATCACTGCCCCACTTTGACCTGCGATTATCAGCAGTGGTTTCTGTTGAATTAGACGATGGATCGGATAGATTTCTGCTTGAAAAAGATTTCCGAATGTTTTCGACAACCACTTCACAAATCCAGTCTTTTTCAATCAAAGACCACTTCTGATGATCGATTGTCAAAGCGCAATAGTGATCCAGCTGCATTGATGTTCATGACAACAACTGGACTTAAAAGCACAGGACACCCAGAAAATTATTTTTTAGGTATTATCCTTATCTTGGAGAGGGTCAAAATCTGATCACAAAGTTATTTCTGAAATCGTCCAAGGCCCTCTACGAACGGAGATATGGCCCCTTGAAAATAAATTTTGAAGGCAAAAATTTGGTGGACGAGTTGTCTCAGGCTTGTATTTCTCTTGATTCGCAGTCGCGGCACGAGAGCAAAACAGAATGAAAAGATAGATCGGAAAGGGAGTGAAGAACGACGACTCGGTTGAAAATCATCGATCCATGTAGCCACTAGTGAGATCGAAAGTCAGGAAGAGAGCAGGCCTGTGGTGGTGCCTGGAGGGGGTCGGGCTCGTGGTGGTTGCTTATATCTCGCTTATTTTTTTGAGGAATTGAGATCTCGCATTTGGCACGTGTTATACAGTAGGGGTCTTCCACACGATTACACAAAAATCTCAAAAATTCATATCTGAGGGTGTACTGTGCCTTTAAGAAGGAACCTGACCGGCAGAATAATCTTCAGAGCCGCTATTGCTTGTGAGAGGGAGTTAGGATCCGATTTCTTTTAACACAATTCTGCTTCTGAGGGCTACCATATTTGTATTTCATTTAGGTCTCAAGAACGATTCTTATCTTGAACAGTGTCTTTAAAGGCAGCATACACGCTCGCAAAAGTGTAGATAACTACGGTAACAGAATCGTATGGCTCAGAACACAACACCTACGCATTTCAAAGCGTCAAAACGATCCACAATGCCGCTACACCAGTGAGAAGTTGGCCCCGCCCTTGTATCTGCCCGCCCCCTGTATTTGCTGCTCTCCTCCGAAACAGGGGTTTTGAGCCAATCGCACCGTTGTCGATGTATGCGGTTTATTTTCTTCACCTATTGTAATATCCACATACATCGAAAACGGTGGGAATGGCCCAGCACCCTTGTTTTGGAAGAGAACAGCAAATACAAGGGGAGGGCAGATACAGGGGCAGGGCCATCTTCTTACTCGTGTTGCGGCATTGTGGGACGTTTTTAAAGCTTCAAAAATCGTAGACGTTGTGTTCCGAGCCATAAGATGCTATTACGTAGTTATCTTGAACACGTTTACTAGCGTGTATGCTGCCTTTAATCCAACTAATCGATTCATTCAGAATTTTTACTTAGTAGTTTTTAAATAAATATTTTCTGAAGAAATTTATGTAATTTGGTTATTCAAATATTCAACTCGTCTGAGAATTTGGAATTTACTATTCGGTTAATTGATTACCTGACTCGTTCGACTTAAAAATCAAACACGCCATGCGAATTCAGCGAGAGACGGTCATTTTCATGGAATGTAAAAGCGAATTACGACGGACTCGTTCGAAATTTATTTGATGCCCAATGTTGAATTTTGTAAAAACAATTATTGGCCATAAATAGTGCAACCATCGCATCAAGCTTCGTGCCACCTATTAAAGGCAATGGTCACGATGAAAAACGTTATCGAATAAACTACAAAAAATCAGCTTAGATCAAAAACAGCTGAAGGTAGCGCCGTGGAAGACGGGCTAAAATTAGAGTTTTTAAAGCCCAACCACATAGTTCGTGCACACGTGCACAGCGCCGACGAAAAAGATCGCAGTCTCATGCCGAGCAGTAATTCAGAGGGACAAATAAATGCAAATTTACCTAATAAAAACAGTGGAGCAATGAAAGAAAGCACTCCAGTCAATGTTTTGACTAGATGTGTACATAAATCTGAAGGTTCATTGATTGAAATTCAATTTCAAGCCAGCTGATGCTCTTGATATAAGAGGTCATGGATACCGATGATGTGGAAAGTGCTCGTTCACCATCAAAAGACAAGAAAGTTTAGGCTTTAAACTTGGCCCAAAACAGTGGTTTTTTCGCGATTTTTTCTTATAGGCCCTACTACTCTAGACCCAGAGAAGGGCTTGGAGAGAAAAAGACGACAAGCATATTTGATCGCGACCACTGCCTTTAACTGAAATAAGATGCACGACTACCACCCTTCGCTTGCTCGGCGCAGCCAATTTTCTAGATCAACTTGGTCCTCAATACGAGATCCCACGTTCACCGAACTCTCCTGAAAAGGCTCAAACAAGAACACAATGAGTGATTTGGAAGCGATCCTCTCCGTGGGTCAGGTTTCTATGTAAACTCGGGGGATCTCTAGTGAGCTTTCGATTTCGATTATCAGCAGCAGCGGAGCGGCTGGCTTCTGTGAAATATACTAACTGGTGTACTAAGTGCTATGCATTGCTAGTAAGAGCTTACTAGAAAAGCCTCGGAGCTCGGGAGATAAAGGGCTCAGTGTCGCCAAGCAAAGTCCGCCCACTATGAACTGTCGTTCTCTGGGCCTAATTCCGGTCAGCATTTGCGGACTACGGCTATTGCATCATGTGACACGTGTTAATCGTGCTGGGACCACTCGGTCCCGGCATGATTCATCTTTCTCCCAGCACGATTATCACGTGTGAAAGCAACAGCGGTATTCCGCAATTGCGGACCGGGATTTGGCTCGGAGGACGATAGTATATCCCCTGCGCAGAGAACAGGAAAAACGAATGCGGATGTTTCCCAGTTGGAAACGTCAGTTACTCCTACATTGCTAATAAAAATCAATTCATATGGTAAAAGAAAATGGTTCGAGGCATGCATGAGTTCACGTACAAGCCAAAATCGTTTCAAACCAAAATACATTCTCAGTGAGGGAGAGGAATGAGAATGACCCAATTGGGTGCATTTTGGTCCTCCGCTAGGGAGGAGGCAATTTCCCCCAAAAACGCTGCTCACACTCAATAACAACCATGACAAAACCATTTATTATTGGACGGCGGCGTGGCTTTTGTGCAAGACGCTATGTGTCAGGTTGCCTCTCACAAACCCTTGCATATCAAGAAACACAGAAAATGTAGCATTGTCGAAAATTTCGGCGTCGATTATGGAGAAACTTTTGAAAAATTATTACAAGAACAAGGTATTGTGTCGAAGACTTCTTCGAATTTGATGCTCGAAGAGTTCGGGCACTATAATTTCTCGAACACGTAATCTTGTCCCCTTTTCATCACCCCAGAAAATAACGAACGCGAGGGCCCCTGGCAAGGGTCGTTCGCTGCGTTTTGCGGATGGCGAGCTCCGTCCTTCTGAGAGTGTGAGCTGATGTACCGACTCTCGCCATCGCCTCGAAGTTCGCTGCTATGTACCTGCAGGAGTAGATAGGAAAGTGTTTATTTCAAAGTTTAGCACCAAAGTCAACTTTTCGGTAACAAATGGATGCCATATTCAGATTCGGTGTCTCAAATAATCTCATCAGTTAGAAAACCGGGGAGTTTCAGGAGAAAGACAGATTTCATTAAATTCAAAATCAACTGCGCTATGGAAACAGTTGATAATTTTTTTTTGCAAAATGGCAAATGGCATAGGTTAAAGCTACGCTCCGATGCATATCGTACTTGATTTCTCTTTGATAATTTCAAGGGAAGAGCTTGTAAAATCCGATCCCTCGTCTGTCACTACTACATAAATAGTTGGTCTATGATTGGCCGCAGAATCGTATTTTTTGTTATTCCTCTTCATTTCCTGGTTTTTTTATTACTTCAGGCTATTTTACGACAAATCATTTTTGATTTATCTAAAGATATTTTTGGAACTTTTTTCGACTTCTAAATGGCATTGCCAAATCGTTACTTTTGCCAGGAAGCTGAAATTTTAGAAAGTTCACTAATTTTTCGTGAAGGTTCCCCCTTTTGAATTTCGCTCCACGATTTCCATTTTGGAAAGATGGAACTCATAACAAAAGATATTGTCGTATGAGTATAGTTTTTGAAACTTGTGACCAACAATCATAAAAAACGCCACTCGTTGCCGCATTTTGTGCAACAAGTAAAAAATCTATAATATTGAATGGTATTTATCGATAATGACTGATGAGCAAAACTCACCCACAAAGAGACCCGACCCCATCAGCACTCACCACATATCGCCGCATTTTGTGCAATAAGCGCGAAAATCGATAATATTGATTATCGATCGATGACGTGTCATGAGTACGAATTCTTACAAGTTGAGAACTTACCTCCAACCATAGGTTCGTTGAGGTCGAGACAGCGGGTCCGAAAGGTGAAGGTTGTTTAGGACACCTGAGTGATGAGTGGTGAAGGCTCCCTATAGACTGGCAACTTCAAAATTTGACGTTTTCCTAATCCTCTTTTCTGCGTTCAATATATTATTTTTTAATCATTAATTTCGAAACATTTTTTTTTCGTTTGATGACCTCCTCTAGAAATTCAAAACTCTTGATGAAATGATCTGCCTAGGTCGTGAAAAATTTCCTTTGAGCTGACTTGGAGTCAAAAATTTTCGGAAAATTTTTCCAGGCGATTTTTGAAAAAGTACCTGTTCTTCGCTCATAACATTTTTGCCCTTGAAGATGGATCTTTGAACGGAGTAGTTTCCAAAATCTCCATGAAATTTCGCGTAGAATAATGTTTTCAATTAGAGAAATCCAATCTCTCAGCCGATGTCAACTTATGAAATAACGTTTTTTTCACCAAAAGCAATCAGTTTTTCGTCTATAACATTTTCACCCTAAAAGATAGCCTTTTGGTGATGGTTGTTTTCGGAATCCCAATTGAATTCTGCATCTGATAGCGGTTTCAGTTTCAAACAATACGTTCCCCTCCTTCCAGCCGATTTCAGTTTACAAAGTGAATTTTTTCGCCTGAATTTATCGTTTTTCCGTCCATAACTTTTTTGTGCTTAGAGATAATAGACCTTTGGTGAAGGTCGTCTTCAGAATTCCTATATAATTCTGCGTCGACTAGTGTTTCCAGTTTGGATAAATATTTTCTCAATCCTTCAGCCTAATTCATTTTACGAAACACCGGTTTTTCGATTATAACTCTTTAACCGTTGAAGATAGCATTTTGGTACAGGTTGTTTTTTTGCTACGTAAAAATCTGCGTGGAGTGTTATAACGGGTTCCTAACTTTGCTAGTCATCTATGGTTTAAATGCTCAGGCACCGGTTCGATTCGAGCGCCATCAGAACGAGGTTGGACCGTTGAACCGCTCTGGCTCGAAACGAAAAAAACCCGAAACGTGGCTCGTTCGTTTCGGGAATGACATCGGTCCACCTCTCAAAGCCGGGATTGCAGTCTCGATGATTTCGTAAAAAATGCCCGAATGAGAATGGCGGCCCATGCGGCCGGCGTGCTTGGCAGGCGGCCGTCGCGTTCGCTGCTTTCGGACGAGCATGCGAAAAGTCTCCACCGCCATCGACTACGAACCGGGCGGGCACCGGTTGGCAGCAGGCACTGCGCCAATCAATCAGCTCTGCAGACGGTGGGAGAGGGGACGGCCGTCGTTGAAATCCAACACTCGTCCGAGGGCGGCACATGCGACGGCCGCCTGCCAAGCACGCCGGCCGCGTGGGCCGCCATTCTCATTCGGACGCACCTTAACTACTCCGTGGATTGTGTGTCGGCCCACCTGTCATAGCCGGGACTGCAGTCTCCATGATGAGGTCACGCCATCGAGGATCGTGCGTCGCTCCACTATTCATGGCAGGGATTCTGATAAGATGATGACGTCATCATCTTATTAGCATCGATTCCACACCCTGAACACTTCATAGCGGTCACTGTGGTGACGTCATCCTTTAATTCCCTAGCATATGGCTATACCACCATGCTTCAAAAATCAAGGATGACGTTATCGTGGGGACCGCTATGAAGGGCATAGGACGTAGAATCGATGCTAGCAAGATTAAGACGTCATCAACCTGGCTTTGATCATGGGCTCCTTACACTTCAACAACCAAATTTATTAAAGGCATCGTACGCGCTAAAAACCATGTCTCGTTTTTAAGCGTTTTTGAGTTGTTACCCCCATATAGTGACTAAAGGTAGCGAAAAGCCCGCTCAAAAACATTCACTTTTCAAGAAAAAAACGGTTTAGGAAGCTTCCGAAAACCATTTGAAATTGGCGTCGGCATCGACTCGGGATTGTTACGCGGAGGGCGCAAGGAACAGTTCTACAATTCGTCCATTGGCGCAGCGTTGGAAGCAATTCACCGGGGACTTTACCAGTCGATAATGCAACTTTCGTCCGACGGTGCGTCAGCGTACAGTCGTATGCCCTGTCCTTAGCGACGTGACGTTCTGTTCACATATTGAAAAAGTGTCGGATGACTGACGGAAAGGCCGGCCCCTTTTGACGGAATTTCGTACATTCAACTTCCTGTGCGCTCACAACGGTACGTTTTTGAGAAGCCAAACTCGTTATACGTTACCATAGGGGCCCGAGCGAGGAATGGAGCATAAAAAATGGAAAGTGGGTTACAGCGCGTACGATGCCCTTAACAATCAACTGTTGGTTTTCTAATTATTCGTTTCACCTGATTTATAGTTCAGAGTTTTTGTCCATTTTCGGCCTGTTTTGTGTTCGCACTGTCGCTCTAGAAGGGAAATTCCGGTCCGCAATTGCGGATTACTGCTGTTGCATTATGCAACACGATGATAGTCGCGCTGGGACAAAGGTGTATCGTGCCGGGACCATGTGGTCCCAGTACGAATATCATACTGTTGCGTAATGCAACAGCCGTTGTCCACAAACCGGGACCGGAATTTGGTTCCGATAACGACATTACATAGTTTTATCACACTCCTGCAAACGCGACGCTCCAAATAGAACGGAAGAAAAACATGTGTATGCTTTCCTGAACCTTTTTGTCTGCTCCTAAACATCCTCTGAACGTCGTTCGCACAGTGCGTTTCTTTATATACTTCCACTTAGAATTTTGAAGATATCGCTCTCCAGCGTTGTGCTGGGCCTATTCTTCTGTGATGAGCGCATTCTAGGTGTTAAAAACCTACATATCCATGGTTTCAGAATTGGTTTTTCTCCGTTTCTTTCTAGAACACTTCTTTCAATTTTCGGTCGTTTCATAATATAATTCCACCATGCATAAATAGCTATTAGTACACTTTTCTGTTTACACTGAACTTATGTTTGAATCAGAATTGAAGAAAGCATCCCTTTTCTCGATAGCTCATGATACCTAGGACCAGGCGTCCTCGAGTAGGAAAATCATTTCGCCTGAAATAAATCTTGCGAGTGGAATCTTCCTGAACTTTCTCCAACATTGGAATACCCTTTTTTCTATATGCACAAATCACTGAAATTCTCAATTCCATTATAGGCCTAACATAAAATTTATACGCACGCTACATAGCGTTTTCATCACAGGTCGATAAGCCTTTCAGAGAATGTCAAAGTGCGTATTACAGCTTTGTTATATCAGGTTGTCCGATAAGTTCTTGCCGTTTTTTTCAAATATAATAATATAATGTAATGTAATAATGTAATATAATATAATATAATATAATATTAATTTAATATATTTTTAATTTTTTTTAAATTTTTTAAATTAATTTTTTAAATTTAATTTAAATTTAAATTTTTAAATTAAATTCTTCGCAAACCAATATCGAGCAGTTCTTTCAGCTATAGCACCCTCTCCGTATACGGCACAAATCTCTCTAGCAGCTTCCGTGGCTTTGGCACCTCGGTTAAACGCAAAAAGTAGATGGTGTCGAAAATGCTCGTTTTTGTTGACTTGACACTCCATTTAAATGCTCTAAAAATTAACAAAAACTAATCGAAACAAAAAAACCAAATAGACTTTCTTGTAGAGCGAAAAATTCTCTTTCGAATAACACAAAGCATTGTACCAAAAAATTTCATTTCGATCGCTAATTTTTTATTTTAAAAAAACGGCAAGAACTTATCGGACAACCTAATAGATAGCCTTATAATGAGTCGAGGAATTAGATTCTTTGTCGTTCCGAAAACCTAAATCATAACGTCCGAAAAAGTTGAAAGCGCGTGTCCATCAAGCATGTAATGGACCGGAGGACTACATAGAATATCCCATTCGCATATGAGCAGTTTTCTCAGGAGCCAGTGGTAAACTCCAAGCTTCAGACCATTCGTGTATTCTTTCACGAGCGGTCTGCAGCTTTTGCACATCCAGAGATGACTTGATTTTGATATAAATCTTTACATCATCAATGAATTGCTCACAAGATACCCCAGTACTTTCCAACAGCACGGAAAGTTCAGCTGTGAAAATCATGCGTGAAATGGGCGACAGAACACCACCCTGAGGTACTCCGCTCCTAGCCGATCTGCTAGAAAAAAAAGCTGGGCCCGACTTTAACTTGAAATTTGCGGTGATTTAGGTAATTTTCTATCCATCTACATACTAGTGGATGAAACACCAGTTTCTCGAGCTTCAACATGAGCCTACAGCAATCAACATTGTCAAAGGCCTTTGAAAAATCGAAATAGATTATATCACATGCTTTCTTATTGTTACACTTCATGTATTCGCTCCAGTCGTTAATATACTCCGGCAAATTGGTCTCAACCGATCACCCTACCACAAACCCATGTTGATTCTCGAGAAATATTGACATTTTCTCCTAGTACTCTACAATGCGTTTTTTGAAAACCTTTTCGAATGTTCCGCAAAAAATCGAGGTGGTACTCACTGGCTTCTAGTTATCCACCACCGGCAAAGGCTCATTCTTCAAAAAAGGGGTAACAAAAGACTGCTTCCACCTTTATTTATTTATTTATTTGCCTTTGCGGCATTTCTGATTACCAGTGCGCCTGATTGAACAATATACTCCAGAGGGCCGGCGATTACGTGAGCAACATTCCCCACGAAAACTGTCGGTATGAAATCTGAAGTAATAAACATAGGCGTAAGCAATTTTCGGAGAATGTCCCATATAACTACACTTTCAAAAAAGGGAAAACTATTCACTGGAAACTCGATTATCAGACAAAAAGTAGGGCGAGTGTCTCTGACCATTTAATAAACCTCACAGAACTTGTTTGCAAGCAAATTATGTAGCTTTGTCTGAACCCACAAGAGCGAAGCAATCATCTTTTTTCAGACAGGAGATTCTGTTTGATTTACACGTTTCTCAATTTCGGTTTTGCAATGAAGCTCTTACAATATCCACCTACAGGCAGTGTTCACGATAAAAAAATGTGGTTCAGTTTCCACGAGGAATGAGTAGTGGAGGGGCACACTGTAACGTTGACGTCGAACGAAAGCATGTAAACGAGCCAGGAAAAGCTCTAAAAGAGCCCAAAGTTGCCACTTCGAGCGCAAGGCAAACCCCAAAAGCGCAACACACGCCCACCGACGTGAACAAATGAATGCTCGAGATCGTGAGATGAGCGATAATTTCCAATCATTAGCCCCGTTCTTCCCTTCAATCTCAACTTCTCTCTTTACTCAGGTCAGCTCGCATAGATCGGCTGCAAAAGACGGAAGTTACAAGCCTCGGACAACTCGTCCACCATGTTTCCTTAGCCCAGTCTTTGAGGGACCATAACTCTGTTCCAGAAGGTCTCGTACGATTTCAGAGACATTATCGGAATCAGCATGGTGCCGTTTTCAAGATAGGTGGAAAAACATAGAAACGATTTTCATCGTGAACACTGCCTTTAAGAATTTTATTTTTTGGCTAAAATGTTAACGACACTCTCACTACTCGTTCAAAAATGAAAGAATTGAGCATGAATTTTTCAATAATTGGAAAAAAGCGAAGAATGGAGTGTTTTCATCCAGCGACATCAATGAAGAGCAATGTTGGACACAGGGCGATTCGGCAACCCTTTCCGAATTTCGCAATGTTTCGTTTCGCCGTCGGTCCGACCCAGCGGATCGATCAAAACACGGCCAGCCCCCGAAGTCTCTCGTTTCTCTCGTGGAAAATGGGAAGGCGGAACTTCGCCGAAACGTCTCTCGTTTGCCCCGACGCTGCAGAAAAAAGCGGTTCGGCCATCGGTTGAATCGAACTAGTGCCTGACAATGAGGGAGAGACGCATTCACTGGAGGCAACAACGGGGCTCGGCTTTACCGACCTGGCTGGCTTATAGAGCAAGCAGAGTTAGGAACCCCGTATATTACTCGACGCAGAATTTTACGTGGATTTCAAACACAACCATTACCAGAACCCTATCTTCAATGGTTAAAGAGTTATAGGCGAAAAACCGGTGTTTCGTAAAAGAATTAAAGGATTGAGGAAATATTTTTCAAACAGGAAACACTATTCGACGCAGAATTCCATCGAGATTCCGAAAACAGCCTTCACCAAAGGTCTATCTCCAAACGCAAAAAAAAGTCATCAACGGAAAACCGATAATTTCAGGCGGAAAAAATGAACTTTATAAACTGAAATCGGCTGGAAAAAGGGGAACGTAGTTTTTGTAACTGAAAACGCTATTCGAAGCGAAATTTTGATAGGGATTCCGGAAACAACCTTCACCAAAGGTCTATCTCTAAACACAAAAACGTTATGGACGAAAAACCGGAGGTGACACCCAACCAAGCTTGAAACTCACTTGCATGAGTATTGGGTCACTTTCATTCTTTCTTGGGGCGTTTCGCCGGTTGTCACCGGTTCTCCCAAACGTGATGGTTCCCCCATTCACCTGCTCTGAGGTGAAGGTTGGAGGAGTACATGGCTCCACCTAACGAAGCTATGCCCCCAACGATATGTGTTAATTGGCTGCAGATCCACCCACACACCCTGGTCTCTGCTGCCGTAGCATGCCCACGCAGTTTTCGTGCTCCACGGCTAATTTAGTATGTAAACCCACAATTCTCAGATACCCTTCAAGGTTAAGTTACTAGGTTCAAATCGGATTAGGAGCGAACTGCACCCATTTCCAGCTCCCTGCCCAAAAGGAGCTTCCTAGCTCAATTTTAAGTGTACCAATAAGATCTTGAACGCTGTCTGAATAAAGGGAGTTGGTTCCGCCTATAGCAGACGACAAGCGGCAGGCGTCAAGTCGTGGCCAAAACGCTGGCGCATGACGGTCGACGGCTGGCACACGCAACGTGCTCGATTACGGCACGTGGTTAACGATGGTTTTGATAATAATAGTGACAGGAGCTACTGCCACCATGCCTCCACCGTCAGCGACAGGCCAGCTGCAGTGTTCGCCGGAGAGTCAGATCAATAACAAATGTTAAAGATGCAGAGCCCCAGCGTCACTCGACGCTAGGATGTCTGCTATGGACGGAGCCTAACAGAGCAAACGCGCAGTTTTCCACATTTTTCTCGGATATCAGTAAACCATTCCAAACCATTTTTGGAAGTCTATACCAGCTTTTTGCGCCCTTTTTAATGCAGTTTAGCTGATGCTAGCTAACTTCTACTCTGAAATTAGAATTTCGACGAAGAAATTGCACGCGGGACCGATTAAAAGCCGAATCTGGTGCGCGCTTCGAGCGCACCACAATTATAATGTACACAGTCCATAACAATATTTTTGACGAATCATCACATTAAAACTCTATTAGAAATTCCGCATTAAAATGCGCACGGACAAGCTCACATAAGTTTCCACCATGCAAATGGCACATGAAGAATGCGTGGAATAAGTTTTAAAAAACTAAAATAATTAATGTACAAAACATAGTTTACATCGTCTATGACACTGGTGTGCTCCGTAGCTCTTGGAGGCAACAGTGTGAACAGCAAGAAGCTAAAGTTGCTCAATGCTGGAAGTGTATCAAAACACATACATTGAATTGTTGGCGGATTCTTAGGACGCCCTTACTCTTCAAAACAAACAACTATGCTCTACTGTAACTTTCGCAGCTTGGTTCGACGCTGTATAACGTGGTTAGCATCGACGAAAAGGTGGTCTGTTTTGGGAACAGCCGAGAAATTTAATCAAGGAAAAGAGGAAAGGAATTTTCGCATGTCGTTCACATGATGACGGGCAGAAATTATTCTAGATGCAACAACGGAAATTGAATTTGCATATTTATTGTTAGAAGTCGCGTCATTCGCAAGGTATGACATAGGGCATTTTAAATTCGTGGCAATAGAAAAGAGTTATGTTGGTTCTTTGCTATCATTTTTTTTGTCACCAAGAAGATGTATGACTTTTGATGGTAAGCTAGTACCAAGACAGCGATTTATCACAGAGAAATCGACAGATTTGGGACTCAGAGTTTCAGTCAAACTCTGTGTTTCTTCTTGCTTAGCATTTCAAGGTATTTCGGCGAGGCGAGTTCGATCCGAATCCGAAAGACCTAATGCTAACCGGAGGCTATCGCAATTAGAGGTTTTCGCTAGAATCAACCTTAGACCTACAAACAGTGGCTGTATTTGCAATCCTCTATCCAATCTTTTTCCAACAGAATTATCGGCAACTTTGTTTTCGCGATTTCTGAGTCTGAAAGGGAGCTTCTTGATCAAGTAGACACATCGTATTGGAGTAATCTGGCAATACGAACTCGGTTACCCTTTCTTTCTTGTTTAAAGGCAGTGTTCACGATAAGAATCGTTTTTTTTTGCTTTCCCGTCTATCTTGGAGACAGTCTCATGCTAATTCCAAAGATGTTTTTCGAATCGTACATGACCTTCTAGGAACGGAGTTATGGTCCCTCAAAGATTGAGATAGGGAAGCATGGTGGACGAGTTGTCCGAGGCTTGTAACTTCCGTCTTTGGCAGCCGATGTCTGCGAGCTGACCTGAGTAAAGGGAGAAGTTGGGAATAAAGGCAAGATCGGGGCTATAGATCGGTAACCATCGCTCATCTCAGAACCTCGAGCATTCATTTGTTCACGTCGGTGGGCGTGGAAAGTGCATCTGGGGTGTGACGAGCTGACGGGTGTCCACGTAGGGGACCGTTCCGAGTTCATTTTTCTCAATTTTTTCAACGTTGCGCCAGGCCCCGCAGCTGCCGATATCCACGAAAAAATCAGACATGGTTTTTATCGTGGACACTGCCTTTAACCCGAGCACGAAGACTAGGTACCCTCTTAACCCGGAGGACTCGCAGGGCGTGGATGTTGCTTGGAAGCGACGCGGGCCTGCGTTGCGTCGCGAAGGACTCTGCGATTAGCGTAGCCATATGTGGGTGATACTACCGCAAGCAGTCAATGTGTTCCGTCGTTGATAGATATCAGAAATGGCCGCAGCGATCACCTGATTACTCCTACTGAAAAGATTTTCGTCCCATTTCTTCGCTTTACTCATTCCTACTGTTCTAATTTCGGAATTTTTTGTTCTATTATTCACCTTCTGCTTACTTTTCAGGTGTTTTTTGTTTTCACCGATTTTCGGAGAATCTATTCATCTGTCACTTACTTTTCACATTTGTTTGCTTATCCCGGTGAAAACAGAAAAACATACCTGAAATGCAAGCAGAGGTTAAATAATAAAACATAAAATACCGAATTCAGAACAATACGATTGAGTAAAATGAAGGAATGAGGCAAAAATCCTTTTCAGTAGGGGTAAACCGGTGACCAAGTCGACCATTTCTGATATCGATCAACGGCGGGCCACCTAGTCTGCCGGTCGGAATACCACCCACAAACGGCCACCCTAATCACAAAGAGTTCTTCGCAGTGCAACGCATACCCGCGTCGCTTCCAAGCAAGAGCTGCAGTGAAACTTGAAGATGCGCAAGCACCACAAAAAGGTTAGCAAAGTCTCGCCCATTACACTAAACCCCCGCAATTGCAGTATGATGAAATGAAGAGTCACGGTCAGGATCTCCTTTCAGGACCTGCGCGCCGTCGAGCCCATCGCTTTCAAAATCATTTTCACCCATTTTACAACGGCTTTTGTACCCCTGCCCTTGCTCTCCTTACATTTTCATTTTCACATTGATTTGTTGTTTTCCTGCAAACTCCATGTAATGTAATTCTGTGCACTGTCCTTCACATTCGATGGTTCATCTATACATATGCACCATGTAATCAATTTAACCGCAATTGTATTTCAAACACAGTAAGGATCTTATGAATGACTAGGGACTGTTTTACCCTCTTATCGACGATTTGGAAAACCATCGCTAGACTTTCAGCGTTACCGTGGGTTACGGTGAACATTGTGCCTTCTGACTGGCGTTACCCACTCTAGTTTTTCGAAAATCGAAAAATGGGCCTCAACTTCGTGTTTGGCGTCCCAAATCACAGCCATAGAAATTTCGAGCCTAATCCGAGACATTGACCAAGCTACCGTATACCCACCGTTACATGGGTAATCCAAGGAAATTTGATAAACCGAACACATATTTGTGTCAGCAGCCCAAACAGCCACTATGAAGAAGTTTTGAGGCGATTTCACCCCTTGCATTCAGGAAATCGTCAAAAGCCGCGTTTAGCCAGCGAAATTTCCCCACTTTCAACCTTCGGACCAAAGCGGCCTATTTTTCTGAAAAATCGACAAATGATAATCAGATTTGTAATCAGCACCCAGAACAATCCCTAATAAAACCCATAGCACATTGAAAAAGGTAGATATTATTGAGAAAAAATTTGCCGGCCTTGGAAATCTGGCTCCTCGTAGAGACTGTTTTCATCGTATCCAGTAGATTCATCGTCCATCTTCCATAATTTTGCCTGAAAATAGCGATTAAAAACACTAAAATAGCAAAAAAACGCGAAATAATATAATACAATAATGAACACATGAAAGCAAGCGAGGAAAGTGAAGACGAAATTTGGAAATCGAAAAAATTCAAACTTTGGCGTGGAATGAATGAGGTTGTACGTAATGTATGAAAATGAAGAACGACGGAGGCAACGCCGCCACTCTGCGAGGCATCGAAGTGCGCCGCCGTGTCAGGTTTTGGCCACGCCCCAATCCTCTCGCTCGGCGGTGTGCCGCCGGGCGGCGCAACTCTGCATAGCCCTTAAGGCGCCTCCCAGCCAAAAGCTACAGAAATGTTCCGCTAAACAAAAAAAAACATTCATTCTGATAGGGCTAAATTTTTAAACATCTAATCGATTACACATGATTGATAAACTATGATATCATGTTTACGTGATTGGGCCAGACCTCATTTTTCAATTGACCATCAGAAACATCGCACCGTAAGTTCTCTCCCAGAGCGCGATCGCAGTGCGACATGATTGTGTGCACGGCGCCGAACTCGCTATTTCAGTAATTTTTTAAGGCTATTGCGTCTAAACGTGCTGCGACCTCACAGTGAGGCGCGACTAGATCGATGCGAGAAGTTTCTGTATCCTGTGTTGATGTACTAAATAGAAGGCGGTACGGGAAATGGGGATGGCCTAGTGCAATTCTGTGTTTTTTCTTCATCCAAAAATCATCTGATTTTATCCGAAATTTTACCCGAATTTTATCCGAGCTTTTGACCCTTCGGATAATGGTTCAAATCAGATAATGCCGATTTCGAATTTCCCGGATATTGGTTCGATTCAGATAAAGAGTTTTTTCTAATTTTCGGATATCGGATTATCCGAATCTCGAATATCCGGTGGGATATCCGAGAAGGAGCGATTCGGATACTAAGTATAGTAGGCACAGCCTCGTTAGAAGTATGTGGGGCTATAGATGACGTCGTCAGGACGTCGTGAAAAGTGGTTGGGCTCCATATGACGTCATCACGACGTCGCGGAAAGTAGGTGGGGTTTCAAAGGCAGTGTTCACGACGATTTTCGTTCCCGAGTTTGGCAGTCAAAACAATGCGTTGGCTGTCAAGTGTTACCAAAACTACGAAGAAACGGCGACAAACGCACTAAATCGCCTTATTTCAGTGACATTAATCCCTGGCCTGGACTAGTTGTCCGATTGGATGAACATGTTCACGGTGGTTGTCACATTCAAAAATGGGACTTATCAAAAATGGAAAAATATTTTGGGCAAACCAGTATTAGTCAGGGTCTAAAGGAAAGAACGGAGCAACACAAAATAGAAAATTGCAAAAGACGGATTCACAAAAGATTCCATTGGCGCAAAAAAATAGTTCCACTGAGAGTAGAGAAGCGGGGTGAAAGTAAAGGATTTCGTCTCCTGGTGCGTTTTTCTCGGTTTCTTCGTCATTTCAGTTCTACTCGGAGGCCAAACAATCGATTTAGCGACTAATCTCGAAATCGAAGATTATCGTGAACACTGCCTTTAAATGACGTGGTCAGGATTTCGTGGAAAATGGGTAGGGCTGCTGATGACGTCAGCAGCAAGTCATCGAAAGTAGGCAGAGCTTCAGGTGAGTCAGGACGTCGTGGAACGTGGGTGAGCGCTGAGATGGCGTCAGAAGAACGTTGTGCAAAATGGGCGTGTGTCGCGTCCTAGACAGTCAGTAACGCTTTATGTACGAAACCCATCCTCTACATTGGCGAATCAGCGAAAAAAAGCGCATTTCCACGTTTTTGCGCTCCTTAGGAATACCTATGTCAAATTTGAGTTTTCGTGGGTGCGGAAGATATTGCTAGAATCGTCTCCTCAAGAAAATTTCATTGAGTTCTTGAACTATACCTTAATTCAAGGCATGTTGCTGAAAAAAAAACGTAAGTGCCGACCGAACATCCTGATGATGGAAACCGTGTTTGGGACAGAGCAACATACCTATAACAAAGGTGTAGTTTAAGATATTTAACACCATCTTGTTGAACTTGATGAAGGGATTCTAGCAATATCTTTCCTACCTCCAAAACCCCAAATTTCACAGAGTTATTCCTAAGAGGCGCAAAAAACGAGCTTTTTGCGAAGTTCGAGGGTGGGTATTGTAGAGCGTGCGCCGCTTGTTAGAAAGTGGGTGGCCTTCAATCCCCGCTCCCAACCCTCATTTGATAGCTTGCTCAACCGCTGAAAGGTGGATTAGATCTCACATTCCCTTTCTGGAAGACGAACTCGAGTTCTTTGACATTGAGAAGAAATATTAAATAGATAAACAATGGAATGACAAACCTTGAGGTTAGCGAAACACAGGAAACGAAAACTGACAGCGCCGCACGCCGACGCGACCACCCCGACACGGCCCCAGTTTTTAAATCTGCCATTGTAGCAGATCAATCAGAGCCATAATTTCACTGATATTACGAACTTAAGTTAACGCGATTTTAGTACTTTTTCGTTAACCGTTAATCGTTAATTTTCTGAAATAAAACGCGTTAACCCGTTAATGCGTTAACACGTCAACGTTATAACGCACAGCCCTGGTACTGACCTCCTGCTTTAAAACTGTCCTCGCTATCCTTGATGGTTTGTTTCAACTCGAGCTCCACTCATTTCAGGTTCTCGATCAGTACATCCGTCTTCTCTAGTAGCTTCTGTGCCAGGTGGCTTCGCTCGACTACATCGCCCTTTTCCACTTTCTTGTCGTCTTCGCTCAACATCTCGAAGGCTCCCGTTAGTCCAGTCAGCGCTTCATCGAGTGTCCTGAAAAACCATTCAGGGCTATTCCCATCATTCCCACAGCTAGCCTGACTATTTTTTATTTCTTGTAGGTTATCCATCCTCTGGCCTTTTTCCCATGAGTCGAGTAATTTCGCCCCTTCCATCCATAGCTCTTCCAAGGCCTTCTTCATCCTGGTTACACTCCCTTTGGCTGTAGCTACTCTTTGCGTCATCTTTTTTTCGCGAGGGAAATGGGCTAATTGTTTTCTTTCTTCTTTTCTTCGTGTGTGTATTGTATGTGTATGTGTAGTATGTTGTGTTTGGTTATGTTTCAATCAAAATTAAAAAAAAAGAACTTGCCCCAAACAATCAACAACAAAACACACCCGAAAAAAAATTATCACACACACCAGCAGATTTCCCGTCTGGTTTTATCACACACTCCTTTCCCTTAAACAAACGGGGAGGTCACCAGGAAGAACAAACGACTACAAGAACGAATAAGGAAATCAGAGAAAAAAATCTTGAAAAAATTCTTACTTCGGCGATTTGTCGAAATTTCTCTTCGGAAATTTCTTTCCCTCGGCTTTTCTCTTTCTTCAATGAGATTCTTCGGCCCTTTTTTGGCCTCGCTGGTTTCCCAGAAACTGAGACAGCTGTTTACTGATTTTTCCAAAAAATCAGATGTTCTGATTTTTTCTTTTTCTTTTTCCCGTATCTTCGCCCTTTTTTCTCAGGCTCTTCTAGCGACCACCCAAGTTTGGATGACGAAAAAATCCCACTTGAGCGTTTTGGTTTTCTTCGAAAGGTTCACCAAATCCGCCGATGCACCATTTCCGTGCCAAGGGTGGATTTATTCACAAAGTCGTTTAACCACCCACTATTTTTGGTTGTCGTCCCTTGTGGTGCTTGTGGTCCTTGACTGCGGCCAGTGGTTCGGTGGTTCTTCGCTATTATTCGGCTGTTTCGCCTCGCTCGACCTCCCGACACGGACCTTAAACTTGGGTAATTAAACCCAAATCTTACAATTACATAAAAACACCGCTGGAGAAGGGGAGAGAGAGAGAGGAAGGAGATGGGATTGTGATGTAACATCCAAACCCCCCCCCCCGCAAGAGGCCATGGGCCCAAAAATGATGACAATGGCAGGAGGGGTCTCGAAATGGGCGGCAGCCATGCTCGCGCCCTTGAAAATGGAGCGCGCTTGGTAGCATGTGGATGACTGGGCAGTTTGCTTTGGTGTTAATTCTCTCCGTCTCCCCAATTTCTCCTATTCTTCTTCTTCTTTCCTCACCTCGTGGTGATTATTAATTATCTTCTTTTGACCGGGCGCCGGTTCTTTCTTCTTCACTTCGACTGAATCTTCCTTTTCTCTTCTTGAGTGGTTAAAGACATTGTTCACGATGAATTTCGTTCTCGAGTTTTCCATGTATAATGAGAGCTCTAGTACCCTATATAACAGCTACCTTCGAAAAACAGCGAAAAAAATACTGAAAACCCCTTTTTTAGTTAGAAAATATCTCAACCGACTTTTGAGAAAGGGAGAGTCTATTGTTAGAAATCGCTCTTTTGACCAACGATCTCACGATTAAATGAAGTTTATCTATTTTTCAAGTGATCTGTGGAGAAGGAAACTTCAAATGATGTGTGTAGAAAAGTCATTCTCTACGTAATCGTATCGTATACTCCATCAACTTCCATTCAGTTGTATACATCATCACTGGATGAGGGATCGCCGCGACGCTTCTTGGCGGGAAAAATTGCGCGCTCAGTATCCAACCTCCCTTCGTTTTCTCGCGCGCAATTTTTCCCGCCAAGCAGCGTCGCGGCGATCCCTCATCCAGTGATGGACGATACTGTATCAATTGTTGATCATTTACTTATATGATGGCTGACAGCAAATTGTGTCAGATGACTGACCGAGGGCCAGCCTCTTTTGACGGAATTTGAGACATTTGCCCTCATTTCTCTTTGCAATAAGGCGTTTTTACCCCGCACAAATTCTCCCTACGTTCTTATGTGGGCCCAGAAAATCATTAAAATCGAAAAAACGGTGAGTGGTTTTCAGCGCGTACGATGCCTTTAAGTGGATAAAACGTTTTGTTAGTAGAACGGATAACATGTCGAACGGAACTACTCTACCGATATGTGTATGTACAAATTTGTCAGTGTCGTAAAAGACACCGACAAGGAGGACATCTTTAGAACTACAGCGTGGTCACTATGGAATTTGGTTTTGTCTAGTATTATAAGGTTCGTCATGCTTTCCAGACTTCTGTGTTGTCGAACGTTTAAAAGAGTGCAAATCGCTTACTATTAGCTTTAGCTGCGGTATCAGGAAAGGTATGGTATGTATCATACATTGGATCCGAATCAAAAAATTTCGGATACTCGGATTTCGGATAACTCAAAAATCGAAGGTCGCGGATTACCGACTCAAGCGGATAGATTCAAAATAACATTATCGGATAATCCGAATTATTCGGATAAGTACGCCAAACGGATAGCCGGATCTCGGATCAATACGAAAATTACGTTTTTTCGGTGATTCGGAATTTGGATCAATCGGATTTTGGCCTTTTTTCGGTGAGTCGGAATCCGAATATCCGAGTCGGATATCCGGTCGGATATATGTAACATGATAAAACAATCCATTGATAATTATCTTTGTCTCGGAATATTTACAAACCAATTCTAATTTAAAGGCAGTGTTCACGATAAAAACTGTCCTCAAATTTCACCGAAAATCGAAAGGACCGGGGCTTATTGCAGTATCAAAGTCGAAAAGACGGCTAAGAAACCGCTACAAATAGCCCTGAACTTCTGTGTAAAGCGCAATCCCCGCCCACCCTTTTCAACGGCTATTGATCAAAGCAAAGAACAGAAACACTAAAGCAAAAAACACGAATACCAAAAAATCAAACCATGCTCCATGATGCACGGATTAAACAATTCACCCAATCTTTATATTGTTTCTTCTTCAGAGTGTTTTTTTTCAGTTATTTGTTTCGATCAACGAGCGTTGAAGGGAGTGGGCGGGAATTGCGCTTCACGCAAAGGGGCCGTGTAGAGCTGTTTCGGCACTTTTTAAGCCGTTTTTTTGACACTGCTGCTGCAATAATCGCCGCACCTTTCGATTTCCGAAGAAAACTCGAAGACGGTTTCCATCGTGAACACTGCCTTCAACAAATCTGTTCATTCTTCACAATATCTTCATGGTGAGTGTAATGTTAAAGGCAGTGTTCACGATGATTTTCGTTCCCGAGTTTTCCACTCAAAGAAATGAGTTGGCAGCCAAGTGTTACCAAAATTACGGAGAAACGGCGAGAAATGCACTAGAACGTCCTATTTCAGTGACATGATTGCCTGTCTTGGACTAGTTCTCCGATTGGATGAACATGATCCCGTTGGTTGTGACCGGTGAAAATGGGGCCAATCAAAAATGGAAAATTTTTTTATGCAAAACAGCATTGATTAGGATCCGGAGGAAAGAACGGGGCAATAGACAGTGGAGAGTTGTTAAGGACGGGTCCACAAAAGATGCCATTGTCACAACGAACAGTTCCTGTGAGAGTAAAGAGGCGGTGTGAAAGTATAGGATTTCGTGTACCTCTGGTGCGTTTTTCTCAGTTTCTACGGCGTCTTAGTTCTACCCGGGGGACACTTAATCGATAAAGCGAATAATCTCAAAATTGATGATTATCGTGAGCACTGCCTTTAAAGCATTAGTATAAATGAGCATTTTGAGTACCAATCGTCCACATCGATCCGACAAACACCCGCTATTTTCTGTCTAAATCTCTTCTAACAGGGTTGTCCGTTCGATCAATACACGTGGTTTTGGGAGCCAGTCGTACCCTCAATGGGCCATACTCGCCCAAAAAATCAAACGAAGAGGAGCATTGCCAAATATGAACAAAATCTACGCTGGCGATGCGTAGGAAATGCTGCGGAAACATTGCAATACGCGTCAAGTGGATGTCTACAGTGTAATAACGCACCTGCATGGCTACAGTACAGTGAAATGCCGAGTCGCGACATCAGATGCACTCTTTTAAGTAACTGTGCATACCGAACCTGTCAATATCCGACTCGTTATCCGATCCGAATCATGACATATATTCCGGATATTCGGTATCCAAATCATTATCCGACTCATGGCACATTTCGGTGATTCAGATTTTGAATCATTCGGATTTTGACGTTTTTTCGGTGATTCGGATTTTAGATCATTCGGATTTTGACGTTTTTTCGGTGAATCGGATTTTGGATCACTCGGATTTTGACGTTTTTCGGTGATTCGGATTTTGAATCACGAAAATTCCGGCTCATTCGGATGGATATCCGAAAATGAGTGAGTCGGATCCAATGTATAGTATGTATGGCATGCTCCCACATTTTATAAGCAATGAGGACAAAAGTAGGGACTTCGACGAAACTGAGAACCTGAGGATCAATCGTTTGGTTTTAGACTGCATCGCTCTGACTTTGGAGGAATAGATTGACTTTGGAGGCCTTTGAGTGGGTTTTTGATTAATACATCTCAATAGTACTGTCTAATTATTTGACAAACCATACTTCAGGATAGGTTCCAATGCGGGTTCTGCACGCAGCAAGCGAATGAAGAGAAATCAAAATGACTGACGATCGATATCTCAGCGGAGTGGGCGGACTCGAAGTGTCATCACTTGGCCGCGTGCCCGAAAAGGTCCTGCGGTTGTATTGCAGACACGGGGCAGTTTCGAGTGACGACGGTACCGAGCAGAGTAGACTGCGAAATATATGGAGACGTCGAGAAACGACTGTTTACACACGAAAGTGCACGAACGTCCTAGAGATGGAAATAGACATGGAGAAGGTGGTGATGGTGAAGGTGGGACAGAATGTTATTATATCTCCCCGTAAAAGCCGGAGAAGGCTCTCGTCGTCTCTCCAAAAGCCGCGTTGTGTCCGGGGCCATGCGGGCCGCTATGAGGGTTGAACCATCTTGTAAGGGATCTTTTCGCATCAATCTTGGAGACTATTCTATTCCTCGTTGGCTTTTCTAGAGCTCGAAAAGTTACTCCACGCTTTTATGCCGGTGTAGGGAAATTTCTAGTGGAGGATCAAAGGATGGGAGTCAGACTCTAACTCGTAGTCAACCAACCATTCGTGCGTTCTCAAGCCATAGACGTCGATTGGTCCACAATTTATGAGTGACTCGCTAACTGACGTAGGATGGTTAATTACGGGGCAGGTGCCACATCGAGGCTAAGAGAGAACAGAAGGTGTCTTGTTCTGCATCGAATTTCATTCCAGAACAGTTTCGTGCCATGAAATACCTCAGGGGATAAAATTTTTCGAGCTTGTCCGGCCAAAGTGTACACTATTTCACCGCACGTTTCGAGTTGTGGGTAATCAGAAATCCTTTAGTAAATAAGCTCCGCCTCTCTGTTGACATTCTTTCATGAATTGTCCTGGTTTAGTCAACAGATTGTTTTAGTTAAGTCTTTCATACGTTCTTTGAAATTTATTCTGGAAATATGGAATTACAATCATTGATAGCCATTTTATGCTGCGATAATTTGTTTTAGATTGCAGACAAGCACATCAAAGTGGACGGCATATCTTCATAAACGCGGAGATACCGGGAACTGGGAGAAAGCCACTGTCCAGGAGTGAATTTTCGCCTTTAGGCTGACGTAACGTTAATTTTTCTGACTTTCGCTCCTTCAAAATTTCCCGTTCCTCCAATGATAATAAATCAATGAATTTGCGTCCAGTACATATAACATAACTGGTATTAGAAGAAATGTTTTAGATGGCAACTGATGGTCTTTTTATCATCCATCAAGGAATTCACAGCACCTCTATAGTACTCAACTTTCTCCTTCTATTGACGTACTTCATACGCCCTTTGAAGATGAATACTTCAAAATATTTCATACCGATCACGGCAGTTCAAAATATTGTATACTCCATATGCAGTGCACTCCTCGTCCCGGTAAGCGCATTCAGTAGAATTTTCCGTTAACGTAGACCCCTTAACTTCCGAGAGTTCAGGATGGCCCGATTGTGTCGCCACAGTCATGATAACTACATGGTATTTCGGGCGCTTCTGATGGCATCATAAAGGCCGGGCTCATACTTCCAGCGATGAGCGACGCGACGCAATATTAACAATCTGTAAGGCGGCGTCTAGAGTTCAATCGCGGCGCGACGCGACGTTATGATTAGCTGACGTATCGATCAAGCGACGTCGCGTCGCGTCGTCGCTCGGTGTTCACAGTGAAGAAGCGCGATACATCGAATTCGACGCGTAAATTATAATCGCTCTGCAACCATCGCGTCGCGTTGCAAAGTAACGCGACGCGATGGTCGCGGAGCGATTGTCATCATTTTCTTTCCATCATCGGGGACTCAAGGGGCGTTTTTAATATTCTCAAGACTTTTCAAAGACTAGGTTGATTGAAATTGTTATGGGTTATTGTATTGTTCTCAGATGATACTGCAAACAATTTTGTCTGCGTATTTAAGGACAGTGTGATGAGGTTGATGGTTTCAAAGAGTTGACGAGCTATAAAGTTTTTTTACGATTTACAAACGACGTTAGCATAATTCGGTCTCATTTCACCGAAACATCCCTAATGTGTACTATCAACTCCAAAAAAATTTCTGAGCATCATTTGCTCCCGATGTCTTTTTCATTGTTTCGTCATTAAAGAAGCAAGTTGTCGCAACGAAAACAAAAATGTGCCATAATAATACAGATATAAGATAAAAGAAGGTACATAACACCTAAATAGACAGAATAAGATCAAATATTGGTTAGTTTTGCTTGGGTACGAAAAATTGCGGGCATTACGCAATTGCGCGTAGTCGCCTAGCGTTCGCGCGCCGTTCACACCTTGATTTCCGCGCGACGCGATTTTTGCGTTGCGCTGACATGTGCCATTGCGTCGCGCCGCGAAAACTCTGAATACCGCCGAAAGATCGAAAATCGATATGCCCGATTTGCACTGTCGCTGTCGCTGTTCGCGTGAAGTATGATCCCGGCCATACAGGAACTTTCGTACATTTGTTTCAGCATGAAAGTTATCCTCTTACCTGGTGTGTGTGAAGGCTACATAGCAATCCAATTTGGCTTAATAATGTAGATATTTGCAGTCACCTGAAATGTGGGACGTCAAGAGTCCAAAAAGTGAAGTAGGAACAGATCACGAGAATGGCCCGGCTGGCATTCACGGCACAGGGCAGTGCTAAAACCCTGTAATGTTTTAAAGCCTAGTTTTAGAAAACGATTCGTAGACCCCCCTCTGATCATTCATACTCTTCAAGAGGCCACTCCTTTCGCATAAACCGTTGTTGGGGTGCGAAGTTTGACACATTGTCAATACTTGAAATCGTTCGAGGATATGAACGTGTCGATCAGCTCTTATGTTCTCGAAAGAAAATGGACTGAGAGTCAATTCCAATTTTTCAATGTTCTGAACGTAAATTCTTTATTGAGTGCTAAAGCTTTCAGTAATTATAGAAAACTCGCTGCATCAAACCGGCATTTGGCCAATTTAGGCAAGGTAAGAAAGCGAAAGGAGAAAAATTGAGTTGTTTGGCGCGCGAACTTTGCCTATGAGTGTGTGACCCACAGCGAGGATGTCATATTAAAAAAAAGGAAAAAAGAGCGCTATTTTCATTCCTTCTCTTCAATGTTAGTCAATTTCCTCTTCATAATTTTCTCTTACCTTGTAGATCTGTCAGGGATTGGACCTTTTGTTCTGAGTTTCCACTTTGTTTTCATCAACGACTTGGTCATGATGGTCGCCTGGTTCAGGCTGGCCGTGTAACATCAATCCATTCTGGCCTCTAGTAGTTGATTTTGAAAAAACTCTTTTGCGATTTCATTGACTTGTTTTTGCTTTTGTACGCATAAAGCTTTTTAGTCAATTTTTGCTCGGGTGTGCCGAGTGTTAGCGCCTACATAGTCCATTTAATCACACATCGAATCTATAAAACCTCCTTCAAATCCTTGGTAGATAGACCCTCACGCCAATTATAGTACTTCCACCAGAAAGAATGAACGCTTAGGCATGAGAAAACAGAAATTCCCGTGGGCGATACTTTTGCGAGCTGTTACTAGCCTGTGGGCCTTACTATATTTCAGCGAGACCATGCGATAATCACTAAATTCCGTTGTTTCTGCGGTGATGCCGTCCTGTGAAAAACGGCCACATAATGCTATCTAAAGACGATGTCGAGTGGTGATATTGGGAACCGGAAGTTGACTAAATTCCATCGTGGGATTTTTTTTTGTCTGAAATTGAGTTTTTAGAATGATTAGTGCAACTTCTCGCATAATGGGTTCTATGTCTTTGTTTCATGGAAAGTTTTTATTTTTTTCTTTTTTTAGTCCTATGATTCACGCATTGAGAAAATCGTTCCTAGTGCGGGGCAGCTTTTATCAGCTGTACCGCGTTTGTCCCACATTGCGGCTATAGGCCGGTGTCATACTTCCCGCGAGCAGCGACAGCGATACTGCATATAAGGCGTGCCGATTTGCGTTGTCGACTGATGGTGCACGTTGCATCGCGTCGCTTGTCGCTGGAAGTATGATCCCGGCCATGAAGAGCCAACAACTGCATTTGACGCTAGCATTACACGCAACTCATAGTCAGAGACGAAATAACATGGTATTCCATCTACCAGGATTAAAATGGTTGTCTATACCCACTAAACAGCACGCTGTTCTTGGTTTGCTGAGTACGCAGCTGAGCTCGGATTGCTAGACAATCGGCGCTATCCAAAATCGAGTTCGCCTCGCAAATGGAGTTTAGGTCAAGTGCTGTTTCATCCGAGTGAATTGCAGAGAGCCTTCGCATGGAATTTCTGTTGGGTTATGGCTACGTCTGGTGTGTTATCTGTGAGGGCGTTGAGTCAATGCTTCCTAGAATTGCTGTTTTTTGTTTTCCTACTCAATGTTTTAACGATTGCGAACAGCTTCCTGCACAGATACCTTCAATTATGCAGGTAATAGGACTGTCTGAGCAGAGAAAATAAGATCAGGAGAGAAGCATTATTCATGAAATTGCCACGTATATCAGTATTCCTGAAGACACGCTTCCGGCTGAAACAATGCTCTTGATCATGGAAATACACGCTATCATCATTCTGCTTCACAGGCAGAAACCTTGTTGAGGTGGACAAAACTATGGATGATCATTTGTTGTCAGAGAGACAGATCTGACCTTTACATTATCAACAGTGCTTTTTGATCGGAACAGAAGAAATATGTGAAAAGAATATTTTAATCATGACTTGAATGCTCTCAACTACCGACCGGTTCTAGGCGTATTTCGGCGTTTTTTCAACACTGCCTAGGCACAGTACACTATCAGATATGAATTTTGTAATCTTCATGTAGTTGTGCAGTAGACCCCTCCTGTAAAACACTCCCAGGTGCGAGATCTCAACTTCTTTAACACCTAATGGACCAGGTGTCCACACTGCGCACCCACGGCAAAAACTCGAATTTTTTCGTTTCACTTCAAGAGAAATGGATTCCTTTCGATGATTGCTTTTATATCTCTGCTTAATACAACTTCCATAACTGGTATGCAGATAATAAGCGCCAAACATTTCATTTTGATATAGGCAATACAACAAAAAATCATTTTTAAAACTCACTGTGAAGATTGGCCGTGGAGCGCGCGATCTCCTAAGTGTTAAAGGGGTATGCAGAGTCACCGCGACCGGCGAGTGTCGTCAACCTTGATGCGGCGACAAAAATGTTCTCAAATATTATCGTCGCGGTGTCGGTTGCCGCTCCCTGGCAGTAACACAGTTCCGTCGCGGCGTCAAAACACTGCGGTGCCCTCTCGTCGCCCTTCACGTCGCGCAGGTCGCTCCCGTCGCCGAATGTAGTCGATTTGCATCACTCAGCGCTGTTCGTTGCTGTGAGCAACCCCGCGACTTGAACTTTGCAGGCCCCTTAAGGCGCTATTCATATTCCTCAATGCCAGCGCGGCACCAACGTGACGCGCGGCCGTGGCATTGGAGTATGGATGGCCTGACGCCACTCCCGCGCGTTGGCCTGACGCCCGCTCCGCCATGCCAACGACGGCCGTAACGATTTTTTCATCATTTTCATTATTAATGCATCATCAATTTCATGATAAATAATTTATTACTATTTTCCGCTCTTGTGATGGGGAACGCATGTACAGAATTTGCTTGTTTAGCACTTTAGAGACCGCCTGCTCCACGGCGAATTTCCACAGCCGACCGGTGCGCTCCACGGTTGATAGTTTTCATGGGTGACATTTGTGGTCACGCGGTCCGCTGGGATCCGTTTTGATCGGAGCAGGCTTTCTTACTTAGACAACCAGTATTCCTTTTCCACTCCTGAGAGTATGTCGCTCCACAGAAGTCTGGAGTGAGGCCATGGTGAAGCAATGATCCACCGCTTTTTCGCGGACCTGCTTTTTATTTTGGAAGTTATTTCAGCTTCACATGCACAAGGCTGGTTACGAAATAAGCGTTGGTTGTCGACTTCTAGAATTTTCTTCAGGTCACAGCTAGTGGTTGGGATCAGAGATGAGCGGAGTTCCGCGTTTCGCGTTCCGAAACCCGCAGTTTCGCGCAATTTTGGCAACTGCGTTCCGCATTCCGAAAACCGCAGAAAACGCCGCGGAATGCGAAAATGTCGGTAATCTGGGACGTAAGAAAGCACTAGATGATCTTTGAATTTTTCCGCGTTTCGCGTTCCGAAAACGCATTTCCGCGCATTTTCAGGCGTTTCGCGCCCGATTGCCGAAACCCGAGAAAAAATTTCTGTTTCGAAACCCGAAAACCGATTTCCGAAATTTCATATTTTTTCCCGCTCATCCCTGGTTAGGATTGAGCCGTGCTAGGCGGACCCAGGGTATTGAAAATTTGAAAAATAAACAAACTTTTCCTTTGTAATGCCCTAATAAACCTCATGCAGAAATTTTGGCGGACTCAAATACTTTGATCTACCAAGTTATCTGATGCGACCGACAAAAATTTTATCAGAATTGCAAAATGGGGATCAGATTCATGATCAGCACCCCATCCTCACCAATGACCACGTGAGCGAAGTCGCACCAAAACCTGAATCGTTCACAAACGGATAGCGAACGACAGACGCCAGCGAAGCTTTAGAAAACTGTGAAATATACACCACTTCATTGTTCAGCGCCTCCAAATATACCCCGTAGTTAAATTGCAATAAAATCTTAAGCACTGAACTACTTTTAGGTTTTCACCCCTTTCCCCCCAAGTTACCCTCCTCTCGAAATTTAGAGAAATTTTAAACAAGTTGACCGATGGCTAATATACCACAGTCGAAAGAAATTTCATTGGACATAGAAAAGTAAAAACCAGAACTTTGTACAGCAACTTGAATAACCCTCGAGATCAAGGTAGCAAAATTTGAAACGATGACCTACTACAGTTATCTCAAATAGGTGGCACTACTATTTCGACAATCAACTATAGAACATCAGTTCCGTGCTAAGCATCATTGATAACCCTTCTTAGCCGAATTTGGAACGATTTCTTTCCGACCAAAGAAGCTCAAAAAATCGAAAACTATCATTTTCGGAATGCTTGTAAATTTACTAGGAACACTCAAAATGCTTGACCACTGTGAGTGTAAATAGGTTGCATTATAAAAAACCTATCCGTAAATAAGAAAGACCACGCCATATAAATATAAAAAATATTAAAAGTTTTATGGCGTGGGTGCGCAGTGTGGACACGCGGTCCGAGGGGCAAAACAGCCGTGTGTGCGCAGTGTGGACACGCGGTCTCTTAAGTGTTAGACAAGGTAAGACCCATTTTTCAGCTCCGCCATGGCAAGCTAAGCATAAAGTCTGAAAAATAATTCTTTGGGTGTTCTGTGCCTTTGAGCAGAGACAACACTTTCCGACGAAAACTTGAGGATGGAATCTACAGTTATTTATGGTGAGCACTGCGGTCCAGTTCACCCTCCACAAATAGAGCTAATGCCACCCTGTAGTCATCTGGAGGTAGGATGGTCCTTATTTTGCCACAGTATTAAATTCTCAGCATTTTGCCTCCGAAATCGCTAGCCGTACGGCTACACCCTGACTCGGATTGCTAAGCCAAGCCTCTAAATTTTTAAAGGCAGTGTTTAAGATGAAAAAAGTATTTAGAAAACTGCAAAAATCTGTTTTGTTCGAAAAAAGCGGAAGAACTACGAGATTTCCGCTTCGCAAGCCGCGCTAAAAATTAAGTAATTAAGGCAAGAATAGGTCAGTTCTTGCACAGATGCACACGGCCGCTCATTTAAGGTGGAATTTGCTGATATGCCTGGTCAAGATTCTGCGTCGTGCACGGCAACTAATAAAGTAGTTTAGGAGTACACAGAAACATGTTTTTTACAAAAAAAAACAAAAGTATTAGTGTCAGCTAAATGTAAACAATTGGGCTCGAGAAAGGCCAAATCGATGACGAGAAGCCAAATATTGGTCATCACTTTAGAGCCAGGTGATGGCCCCTGAGGCAGCGTACATTCATTGCGGGGGCGCGCAACTAAGCAAAATCGATGGTCGTCGTAGGCATTTGAATAGGTAGCCGCTCACACGCGCCCTCGCTCGCTTACGCCCGCTCTCGCTCGTAAGCGAACGAGGGCTCGTGAACCATCGCCATCGTATCCCGAAACCCAACCTCAGCCATCACGAACCGTGGTAAACGGGCAGCCTCTTAGCCGACTTGAGTGGTCGATCACCCGGTCAAACGTTGTCAATCCAATCAGCATCGAGACAGAAGGTGTATGCCAGTTGCTTGTGCGAGGCCCAGTCAGAGCTGGGGAAGAGCTAAGGGCTTCGACCATCGTTGAAGAGCGCAAAGGAGCGAGAGCGCGCGTTGTCGCCATGCATGGACGGAGCCTGATACCACAAAACAACACAAGAGTTGTGCACCAGCAAAAAAACGACTTATTTCAGATTGATATTTTAGCTTCAAGGGGGTCTTTTTCGTGGTTTTTTTGTATAGATCGTACTACAGCGAACCGAAAAAGACTGAGAAAAACCCGACAATAATATTTGGTCGTGTACACGGCTTTTGAAGCATTTCCAATTTGGTTTGGCTTTACTTATTACAGGGTGTGGCAAAAGTTTTTGTTTTGCCCAACTTATATTTCACCCGGATAGGAAAGTGCAGAAACTTTTGCCATACCCTGTACCACCTCGCTCGCTACCACTGTAATCTAACTTGTGCTCGGGTATCTGCCTGGATGATTTCCGCTGCGCGTGAATTGTATTTTTTATATGTCTTCTGTTATTTGTAGGCGTAGATACTTCGTTTTTTATTCGACGGCTCAAGGCTTTCTAGCAGTTGTCATCGTAAATTTCTTGATCCTTCTAAATTGGGCGGCCTATTTATATTTTTGCCTCTGGCCTACTGATGAGCTGATCAATTATTTAGCAGCACCGATTGTGGAAAAAATCGGTCCAATCTTAAACACATCAGCGATTGCTGCCGTTTGCATGAAGGTGAGGTTCCTCGTTTATCTAGTGTTCATAGCATCCCCATTGCATGATTTCGCCAACGTTCGGAGTTTTGGGGTTACATAGTTGTTTATTCCCTTCACATCTTTTTGTTCCAGCCTAAGCTCAACTGGTCCGCTTTGCTTTTCAATATTGATTCCATGCTTACTATGTCGTCACTAGGCATGGCTGGTATTTTCTGGGCGCTCGAAATTGATAAAACTTTGAAGAAGGCGCCGCTCAGTGCTCAAACAAAGGCTATGCAACGTCGAATGAATAATCTTATGATCGCCCAGGTGCAGAGCATTTCTTAATTGTGTAAGTCGATATACCTATACCTGCTCTTGCAGACGGCCTGTCCGGCTATATTTCTCCAAGCGCCCACGTTGGCACAGTATGTTATGATGTACACCGGCATCACTTCCACTATTGCCATAATCTATTGCAGCAGTGTTTTGTGGCTACTGTTCCCAGTGTTCAGTTCACTGATAACAATAGTGTTTTTCAAAGAATATCGCACCTTTCTATTCAGAAAGCTTTCTGTTAAGAAATCATCAAGTGTATGGGTAGCAGATTTGATAACGCGGACGAGGGCATCATCAATCGCCACTCCGCAGTTACCTATCGGGAGGATGACTTAGCGTTGTCCAATACTCATGCAGTGTCCTACCATTGATGTGCCTCCTTTCGTTCGAGTTTCAATAAAGTGTTAATTCAGTTGTCTCACGATTTTCTAGAATATTTGCAGTTTATGTCTTTCCCTCCCACCTCTTTCAGCGTAAAACTTTGACCAGTCATTCGGTAAACAAAAACCTTGTTGTGGCATGGCGTGATCAAATCATTATGTAAAAAACGCCTTCAATTGGGTAGCGGTACTATCCGTAACAAATGTGAGCCCTTACACAGCTTCGCGGATAACTTCACGGCGTCGTTCATAGATCTTCCATTGGATCCGAATAATTTTTGACTCAAGAGGATAGTTTTGACGACGTTGTGCGCTCTCCCTTTTGATCAATGCTCACCTATTATAGTGTTGTGAGCGGTCTTCTTCCACCAGTCCAGGCTTTCCGCGACGGCGTGCTCGCTCTCATTTAACCCAAGAACTAAGGGTAAGGATAGAAATGCATGTCTCCATACCCATGGCTCCCATTGTCACCAGGATGTTGTCAGAGTACACATTTAATCGAAACCTGGGGACTACCCGGAAATGAATTCATCAAGCCGTGGGGAGGATATGCCAGCCATGAGGTATGTAGTAATGATGAATACTGCTCTGTTTAGCGGTTCATCGCCTGTTTCCATTTTAATGCGGTAGGTGTGCGTAGGTGCAGAATACCAATTTATGTGGCAGGTGAAAAACGAAGTCGCTGCCCAATGCAGCCTTCTGCAGCTACCTTTCTGCTCATTCCAAACCTTGATCCTCGAAGCTGCTACATCGGAGTAACCAATGCATAACGCCATTTCTGTAAAAAAACTGATAAAGGTGACACGAAATTTTTTCCTTTTTTGATATGATGAATTGTTCCCATAATTCTCGTTCTGAATGGATCTCAACTCTGTGAAGACACCCTGGCACAGATTATGTGAACATTGAAGTCGCAATCTGAAAAAGTCTAAATGAGCATAATGATAGGTTGTCCAAGTTCTGCGTAGCCTCCAATGCTGAAGAGTTCACGTTTTGTTCCACTTCTTCATCAGTGATTACTTACTCATTGGTCTCCTTTCTAATTCGCGTCGGACAGAAAACATACCCCCGGGGAATTTTCTGTTCTATTGAGATTCAAACGATTACGTACGTAAACCTATATCAAAGATAGGAAAGACGTTGAAGAATTGAGCTGTCTCTGAGCTTCATTATTTGATATTCTTTGATGTAGAGTTGGAAGGTCGATCTTTTTTATTGTCGGTAAGCTTTCGGCTCATAAAGCCGTCGTCAGACCTTAAACATTTCTTTACAAAACGTGGTTGGCAAACAAACACAATACAATGACAATACGAACCAGGGTTCCCTTCGCGTTTGGTAGTGGTTGGCTGCAAAACTCCAAGGGCGCTAAAGGAGATGCTGATGGCGTTCTAGCGAGGGAAACTTCGTAACCGCTCACCCCACTCAGTTAAATGCACGTGTAAAATAAGGGTGACTGTGAATGCGCAGAAGGGATCGCGATAGGGCCTCATTGGATAAGCCTAAGAAGATCATGCAGCTCCTCTCTGGCATTGATTTCCGGTTGCAGTCGCCGTATTTCCCGCGCTTCCATCACTTTTCGCTCCAAGGGTTTCAGCAGATATCGATGGAGAACCGCTACATCGAAGTGAGGTGCGGCTTCGTTACTGTGTCTCACATCGCGGTGTTCAGCGAAGCTGCTGTTTGGATAGGCAGCAGGATTTGCTAGGGCTCTTCTATGTTCGTCCAAGCGGAACTTCAACGGCCTAATCGTCTCACCCACGTACTTCTCTCCGCATGTCCGACAGGTGATCATGTATACCGTCCCACGTAAATCACAGATTTTCTTTGATGCAGTAGCGACACGATTGTTCTTGACACAGGCTTTCATATGGCTCTGGACGAGGTGAGGAGATCGCGTAGGGTCGGCGGTGGGCGAAAAACTAGTCGTATCGGCAGCATGGAGCGCTTGACAACATTGTCGACTTCTCTTGCTACCTTCTCGTTGACGTAAGGCAGAGCCAATGTGATTCCATCTGCGGCTCTATGGGGGTCCACGTTCTCAGGCTGTTTGTAGAATACCCGTTTTGATCCAGGATCATCCTTATCTTGGCCTCCACTATAGGGTCTGAGAAGGTCCTGAGCTTCTCTTCGTTTTCAGAAGGATGCGTATGACGTTGGCCTTCATGAATATAGGGTGAGCACTTCTGAGTGCAAAAGCATGTTAGAAGAAGCTTTTCTGTACCATAGGTGTTCTTTTTGTCCTCCTACCATTCGCACCTTCACGCTAAGAAATGGCAAGAAGACTCTCATCGGGAGTTTCTGAGGTGAAGTTTACGTTAGATCTTGCGAATTCAATGCTTCCAACGTGCAGCTCAACTCCCCTTCACTTGTTCCGATTACAAAAACGTCATCTATGTAGCGCTTAAAGAAAATAATTCCAGTTGTTAGAGATGACTTTCGATATGGTCCAGGAAAATAATCGCCAGCAGAGGCGCTATGCGCGATTTCCCCATCAAGCTAGGCCACGCTTTGCTTTGTAGATTTTGTTATCGAAGCAAAATATATTGCATTCGAGTGCTGCTTCAAGGAGAATCCATCTCCATATCAGAAAATCCCATCATCGACACGTCGCTACGATGTTCATTCAAAAGCGTCAGAACAGCATTCACTGCCCTGTATTGTTGACGTTTGTATATAAAGAAGTAACATCGAAACTTGCGTAAACTGCAGACGATGGTACGGGACAGCTACGTAATGAAGCAAGAAACTCATCGACGTTTACGATATGAGCCCCCACGTATCGCAGTAGTGGCGACAGGAGCTGAACGAGCAGCCAGCTCAATCTATCTGACGGACCACCACAGAACGCGATGATAGGTCGTGTCTTGATATCGTTGTACGTGAGGGTTGTACTATCAGCTGCCAATGATATTTTATGCGTCTTCACAAGGTTGTAGAGTGTTGGCATGGAGGGGGAGGAATCATTCAATCGCTTTGCTATCATCCCAAACGTCACATGGCCATCGGAACAAATCAGGTTGACGACGATATGGCAGCAGTGTTGAATCTTGGCCCCTCATTTGCAGTTACACCGAAAGTGAATGATGCGCTTATCAACGCAACACTTTGTGGAATACACGAATTTGCCTACCACCTTCGTTGGAGGTTATGCCGAGGACCTACTGTGCTTGATAGAAATATGACAATGGTTGCCTCCATGCCGTTCAAAGGTTACAATATACAGCTACCTCCACCATCACGTGATGTAGATTCAAGAATAGCGAACCTTGAGCATGCTGTTCAAAAACATTTATCAAAACGCTGCTTCTAACCCCTATCGATCTAACCTTAGTCCTGCTGAGCAAAGAGGAGTGAAGAAATGTCTGCAGTCAAAGAGGAACCTCAGGTTTACCGTGGAGATAAGTGTGGATCCTTCGTGGTTATGCCTCAAACACTGGATAAAACGATCAGTGACCACGTTCTCTCAGATTCCAGTGTATATGAAAGGAGCACGCAACCAGCATTCGATGCAGCATGCAGAAAAGTGAAGGCAGTAATCACATCAATAGTTAAGACTCGTGGGAGCTGTGATAGCAAAGCGATTGTATGATTCCTCCCCTCCATGCCAACACTCTACAACCTTGTGAAGACGCATAAAATATCATTGGCAGCTGATAGTACAACCTCACGTACAACGATATCAAGACACGACCTATCATCGCGTTCTGTGGTGGTCCGTCAGATAGATTGAGCTGGCTGCTCGTTCAGCTCCCTGTCGCCACTACTGCGATACGTGGGGGCTCATATCGTAAACGTCGATGAGTTTCTTGCTTCATTACGTAGCTGTCCCGTACCATCGTCTGCAGTTTACGCAAGTTTCGATGTTACTTCTTTATATACAAACGTCAACAATACAGGAGCAGTGAATGCTGTTCTGACGCTTTTGAATGAACATCGTAGCGACGTGTCGATGATGGGATTTTCTGATATGGAGATAAGGATTCTCCTTGAAGCAGCACTCGAATGCAATATATTTTGCTTCGATAACAAAATCTACAAGCAAAGCGTGGCCTAGCAATGGAAATCGCATAGCGCCTCTGCTGGCGATTATTTTCCTGGACCATATCGAAAAGTCATCTCTAACAACTGGAATTTTTTTTCTTTGAGCGCTACATAGATGACGTTTTTGTAATCGGAACAAGTGAAAGGGAGTTGAGCTGCACGTTGGAAGCATTGAATTCGCAAGATCCTAACGTAAACTTCACCTCAGAAACTCCCGATGAGTGGTCTTGCCATTTCTTAGCGTGAAGGTGCGAATGGTAGGAGGACAAAAAGAACACCTATGGTACAAGAAAGAAGCTTCTTCTAACATACTTTTGCACTCCAGAAGTGCTCACCCTATATTCATGAAGGCCAACGTCATACGCTTCCTTCTGAAAACGAAAGAGAAGCTCGGGACCTTCTCAGACCCTATAGTGGAGGCCAAGATAAGGATGATCCTGGATCAAAACGGGTACTCTACAAACAGCCTGAGAACGTGGACCCCCCATAGCCGCAGATGGAATCACATTGGCTCTGCCTTACGTCAACGAGAAGGTAGCAAGAGAAGTCGACAATGTTGTCAAGCGCTCCATGCTGCCGGATACGACTAGTTTTTCGCCCATCGCCGACCCTACGCGATCTCCTCACCTCGTCCAGGCCATATGAAAGCCTGTGTCAAGAACAATCGTGTCGCTACTGCACCTCAAAGAAAATCTGTGATTTACGTGGGACGGTATACATGATCACCTGTCGGACATGCGGAGAAGTACGTGGGTGAGACGATTAGGCCGTTGAAGTTCCGCTTGACGAACATAGAAGAGCCCTAGCAAATCCTGCTGCCTATCCAAACAGCAGCTTCGCTAGACACCGCAATGTGAGACACAGTAACGAAGCCGCACCTCACTTCGATGTAGCGGTTCTCCATCGATATCTGCTGAAACCCTTGGAGCGAAAAGTGATGGAAGCGCGGGAAATACGGCGACTGCAACCGGAAATCAATGCCAGAGAGGAGCTGCATGATCTTCTTAGGCTTATCCAATGAGGCCCTATCGCGATCCCTTCTGCGCATCCACAGTCACCCTTATTTTATACGTGCATTTAACTGAGTGGGGTGAGCGGTTACGAAGTTTCCCTCGCTAGAACATACATCAGCATCTCCTTTAGCGCCCTTGGAGTTTTGCAGCCAACCACTACCAAACGCGAAGGGAACCCTGGTTCGTATTGTCATTGTATTGTGTTTGTTTGCCAACCACGTTTTGTAAAGAAATGTTTAAGGTCTGACGACGGCTTTATGAGCCGAAAGCTTACCGACAATAAAAAAGATCGAGCTTCCAACTCTACATCAAAGAATAGGAAAGACGGTTGAAAACGATTTTATGCTATCCCCATGAGAAGGCAAATCTGGCCATAACAAAGGTGAAAATAAAAAAGTCGAAGAAAAAAGACACCAACAAGTTGAGACGTCTAATTAGCAGGTTACCCACTCACAATTAACGAATTTTCCATAGATGCTTGTTTTGTTCTATTTCGTTTTGCTCCCGAAGTACTTGATAATTGCTTCAATAGGCGACAAAGTAATGGGTTGGGAAGCTTTGACTTCAAGTGACTTCCGTTCAGGGTCATGCAACTCGTTGGACAAATAGCGTTCGTTGTCGCGGTCCCTTACCCCCTCATTCGTAGAAGAGCTTTGAGACCCCTTGCCTAACAATGGACCCGCTGAATTCAAGGTGGGCCCGCCCACTTTGCTGAAGACATTTATAAATGCTCGTAAAAACTGCGATTGCCCAAATAGCGAAAAAATGATTTTTGAAGGCTTTCCAGTGTCAGTTACATTGCTTTGGTGAGCCGTAACTCACAGGTTCGGTGAACTACTCTGGCATAGAAGCTTAGAAAAGCAGAGTAGTTTTTCTATAGGGAGAAATGGAAAAAATTGCCGGTTCGGAAGGGCGGTGTTAGAACGCCGTTTTTTTTTTTCGAAAATGACCTTCTCAGCCTTGGTTTTAATTCCTAGAAGGCGGCAGTCAAGCAGAATGTGCTCCTACTGACTAGGCATCGAAAACTTCACGGCTGTATTTTTAATTTTTCTCTGAGACTTCGTTTCACCATATATTCAATTTATCGCATGGTCAGGTGAAAATCCGGAGAGATATTTGTTTTAAAAAATACAGCTAATGTGGTTTTCGGTGACCATTAGCGGAAATTTGCAAATTTCAATTAGAAACTTCCGGTTAGAAAAAAAGGTCCGGGAACTCATTCTACAACCCAGTACTTTAAAAATAAGTTAAAATACGGTGAAACAAAATTCCACGAGAATCTCGTTGATGACGGGCGAGCGGACACCCAGTAATTAGACGTTCTCATTTGTTCCTGTGCGTTTTTTTTTCGATTTTCCGTTCATTTCCACTCTTGTGATGACTAGCTTGATCTTCTTATTAGGACAGCAACAGTTTTTATCGCGAATTCTGCCTCAAAGGCTGACACCATATTTCCCGCGACCAACGACAGCGACGATTCGTATAAAGCATATCGATTTCCATTCAATAATTATGGTAAGCATTGCGTCGTCTCGCTCGTCGCTAGAAGTATGATCCCGGCCTAACGTGGATATGCAGTAACACGAATCCCGCTCCAAAGACTTTCATTCCAGTATTAGCAACTCGATATGGCTCCAGATTAAATGGATATACCTAAGTTTTTTCTAACTCTCTTCGATTTATTTGTCTCTATAACGCATATTTCCGAATACAGCTGTACAGTGCGTATCAAAACTTTAAAGGCACCCTATTTTCTAACGATACTGAAATCATCAGTTTGTTGTGAGTTTATCCCAGTACAGTATTGAAACACCCTCTTCACACAAACTCAAAAATAATCATAACGTACACCTCAGTTCTAGAGTTTTTTTTCATTTTCTCCTTGTATCAAAACTATAAAGGCACTACCGGGATGGCTGCGATTCTTGACGATATATCCAAGCTCAGGGCCCGTAGTAAACCCAAGTCAGCCGAGCGAAGACGGTTGGCGGCACCCGGCTGGCTGTAGCAAGCAATAACGATCGAGGGCTGTGCCTAGTCGTATTGATGCCGGATGCATGCGACGAATTCAGGGTTGGAGTGTTCTGCCAGGGGCTTGATTTTCCCAGAAAACTCATCATATTCACCCTTCGCCAAAGAGTGTGGCCTGTCTCAGGTCCGGAATGTACCAGAACTTCACCAGAAGTTTCTCGGTAATCTGTGGCAGACGTGCAATTATCTTTATTTAATGGAAATCAACGTGAGAATTTTTCGTAATTTTTGGTTTCAGGTTACTCTTTTGATTTATCAGACACATACTACAAGATTCTCCCTTAACTAGTTACCTTTCAAAATCTATCAAAAAGTGTCTCAGAAAATGCATGTGCGCACGCTTCTACGCTTCTTTCAGCAATCGCGCGCGAATCTATTCGCGCCTAGGTCCATTTCCAGCTTCGTGCGACTGGCGACGCTATAAAGTGTTTTTCATCCAGGTCTGCAAAAATCGATATGACTGATATGCATGGTTGTGGTCACTAGTAGCGCAACGTGTGAACACCTCCGTATCGTAGCACACTCACGCCCGCATGCGAAAATTCCTGCACGCGCCTGCGCGTGTATACGCGTACGGATTTGTGCGCCAGTGTATATATGCACACACCTGCATCGTATACACAAGCACGCAAAACCCACGGAGATCTACGCGCATTCATGCGCGAGCATGTGCAGTCGTACATACGCGTACAAAAATACGAGCACATCCTTGCGTCCTTGCGTGTGCACATTTGCACTCATGCGCGCAGTGGAAACATGCACACACACACGCATTCATATATATGCGACCACAATCGCCCAATTTCGTTCACGAGAGCACGCGTACGTATTTATATTTACACACACGGACGCTCAGTTCTGTCCACAAGAACGGATGCGCTTGCTCAGATGGTTGCGCAGACACCGTCTGTGCAGTGACACGCCCGCGTAATCACATTTTTTCATCGCAAACATGCGCGCATACTCACGCGCATTATTAGTCAGCAGGGATAGCACTGTTACTTTCCGTTCTTTACTGTGCGTTGGCGCAAGCTCTGTGCACATATGATATAATTGCGTAAACGCATAAAAAGGACGCCAAGTATTAATGTAATTCTTGTCGACTTTTAAACACATGCGCGCGCATATGCACATACACATGCGTATGCAGATGCACATACAATTATCCGCTTTCGAATAATTACCCCTACGTGAACACACACATATCCTCTCTTCTCTGTATTACCAAATTTACCGTGTTCCTTTGCGTGCTTGTGCAGAGCCAGGGCAGAGACCGCGAGAGAGGGTGGGGAGAACTAGACGCACCATACGCTCGCGATAAACAAAAGTGAATGTGACTCCGAAACAAAGGACAGACGCAACTTGCTCGCACTTACGAGCATATTTGCGCAAACACACCAGCTGGCACAAACGCGCGTGCACGCACGCGTGTACAAGCACACACTCACACAGAATCGTTCTCAAATGCACACGCGCTGTGACTAACGCTTGCGCGCACACACATACACTAAGCCAGTCGACAAACAGAAGATGCTCGCGTCTTCCTCGACAGTTTCCGACAGTCGGCGACGCTGCGATAGGCGTAACTCTGAGCGCGATTACTTCGACGACCATCGCAACCAGCTTGCGCGCGATTACCTTCACGACGTCCTGAAGACGTCATCTAGAGCCCTATCTCTTTTCCACGACGTCCTGATAACGTCATCTTAAGTCCTGCTGATTTCCACGACGTCCTGCTGACGTCATCTGGAGCCTTACCTACTCTCTACGACGTCATCCTAAGTCCTACAGATTTCGATGTCGTCCTGCTGACGTCGTCGAAAGGTTTGAATCCCGTGTGTCGGAGCTTTGCGTCTCTTCCCCAAATTTCAGCTCGACTCGTAAGTTACTTCTTTGCAACTTACTATTTAGGCTGAAAATACTCTCCAGTAGCAGTGCTATTTCGTAGCACTCTAGAATCCGGATGATTATACGAGTCCATCTGATTTCCATCTAATTTTAGGACCTGGCCAGGTGCCCTCGCCTGTGATCCTAAAACGTGCGTGTCCGCATGCTGAGAGCCGGCTGTCAGGTCAACAGTCTGTCTGATTTAATCAGGCGGACTGGGGGTTTACTACGGGCCCAGTTTTCCATTCTGCACTGAAGTATGTCATGCTTCGACGTTCGGTACACAGCTTCGGGGATCCAAACGGCTCATTCGTGTGCAAACACCAAATCATCAGCAAGTTTGGTCAGTTTATTGTTTGAACGAGCTTTGCAGCGATAGCAATGTTCTGACGAGTTGTTGTGAGGCGCTATTCATACCCCTCAACGCCAGCACGTCACGCGCTCGCGGAGACTATGAATACTTCAGCGGAGACGCCATGGCGGAGTGGAAAAAAGTGGACTTTGACTTTTCCAAACAAACGAATTCTGTGCACGCGTTCACCATCATGGTAACTGAGGATAGTACTGGAATCAAAGCTTATGAAAGGGAAAGAAATTGATGGTGTTTTAATATGCTACAGCGGAGCGAGTATCAGGTGCGTGCCGCATGACCGTGTCTACAGACTATTCATACTCGAACGCCACGCCTGCGCGTCATGCGCTGGCGTTGAGGAGTATGAATAGCGCCTAAGTAGCAATAATTGTGATTGTGTCGAAGTTGAATCAAGTCGAATTTGTATGATCGAGAAGTGTGGCAATCACAGAAATTCCTCCAAATTGAAGAAATCGGCAAGTCTTCACTCATATGTACGTCACCGCAATTATAATTCGTCGCGTCGTTAAGTTTGTAGTGTTTAATGATATAGTGTGCCGTGTCATGACGGTAGCGTTTCACAGGAAGCGTGCACCGAGCCATAAGAAGTGGGAAACGCTCAGCGAGCGGCGAGTGCAGCGTCGTGGAAAATAAGCTAGACACCGTCGATTGCTTGTGCGCTTTCTGGGAAATAGCGTTCTTTTCAGAATGTGCGCAGAGTTCTTGAAGGTGATTAGCGTAGCATGGAAAGCGTGCGCCACGTCATAGCTCACCGTTTGCAGCGTGCGCGCTTTTTAGAGAGTACGTAGCTCTCAACAGGAAATGTACTGCGCGACAGAGTAGCGAAAGTAAGAAGCGCTTTGTTTAGAGCGTACCCAGAGTCTTGGCGCTATTCATATTCCCTAACGCAAGCGTGGCACGCTCGTGACGCGCTGGCTTGGCGCTGAAGTATGAATGGCCTGACGACACTCTCGCTCCGCCATACCGGCAACGGCCATAACGACTTTTTCATCATTTTCATGATCATTCCATCAACAATTCCATTCCATTTTATGATATTTGATTCCATTTCTATCCTCTGCTATCGTGATGGTAGAGGCGTGTTCAGAATTAGCTTGTTTGAAAAAGTTGAGGCCCACTTCTCTCCGCTCTGCCATGGCGTCGCCGCTGGAGTATTTATAGTCTTCGCAAGCGCGGCACGCGCATAAAGCGCTCTGAGAAATGAGTAGCGCTTGGTAACAAGCGTGCGACGCGTGTTTGCGAACGGATAGCGCACCTTTCGCTGGATGCTGAACATTGGAAATGATAAATTCAAGTGAACATGTGCATCCTAATAAGCCACGTGTTGATAACCATAATATCAAGCTACGTTGTGATGCTTATCACTGTGTTAAAACTTGTCATCGTTTTTAAGCAAGAATGAGCCGTCCGGATTCCCGAAGCTGTATATCCTTCCTCTCATGCTTCTACCTGCTACCCTTCTACGTGGGTCAATGTTCACTACTGCAGGAGAGGCCCATATGGAAATGACGCATGCAGATGGACACCCCAACACAGATGATTGTGCACACCGAGCTGTTCCTAGACTGATGTCGAAACATATCAGGGTTCTTTTGCGGTCATATAAGAAGAAACATAAAGATGGAATGCCGGGGAAGGTAATCCTCGCGCAGGAAAAGATGATTGGTGTTTGATTGTCAAACTTCGAGAACAGCTTCGCAGAGGTGCAAAACGTTTTCTAGCCAAATTACTCCAAGACGCCCATCTCGAGGTCTGTAGAACGTAACGAAAACATATCAAGAGACTACAGGAAAGCAGGGTGCTCCAATTCCAGAGCGTATACGGACTACTCGAACGCACCTTACTAGAAGTAACACAGCTGCAGAATTGGTGAAGATGTGCATCTTTGAACTTGATCTCGTTCTTGTAATAACCCAACACATTTTCGATATAAGAATATCTGTTTCGGCAGTAGACGTCGACAAACTTCTTTCTACTACCGGAACAGATATTCTGTTGTAGAAAATCTGTTGGGTTTTTACCAGAACTAGAGCAGGTTCGAAGATGTGCATCTTCACCAATTGTGCAGCTATGTTAATTCTAGTAAGATGCGTTCGAGTCGTCCTTATGAACTCTCGAAATGAAGCAGCTAGCTGTCCTGAAGCCTCTGGAGATGTTTTCGTGACGTACGATAGAGCTCGAGATGGGTGTCTCGGTGGAATGCGGCTAGAGAACGTTGTGGACCTTTGCGAATCTGCTCGTGTTACTCGACAATCAACCACCAATCATACTCATCTTCCCAAGAATCACATTTCTTTTCATTGCGTCTTAATGTCCCCTCTTGGATTCACGAGATAAACCACAGATATGCCTCGACATCAGCGAAAAAACAGCCCGGTTCTGCACAATATCCTGTCTTGCAGTATCCACCTTCATGAGCCACTTCCCTATGAGCTTCTTCTGTAATGAGCATCAAACCACGTGGAATAGTAGCAGGTAGAAGCAAGACATACTTCACTGAAGAACGGAGAACCGAAAACGGGCATATCGCCAAATACTGCAGATATTCATATGGTGCCTTTATAGTTTTGATACAGGATGAAAATGAAAAACTCTAAAAAAGTGCTCGTATTGAGAACTAAAGGGGAAGGTATGATGAAGACTGAGTTCTTAGGAGTAGTTTCCTTTGTTATCGTACTTGGCTCATCTCAAAACAAACCGTGAGTTTCAGTATCTTTAGAAAATAGGGTGCCCTTATAGTTCTGATAAGCACTGTTTCTGGAGATCGATGCTTCACTCTGTGTTCACACTATATTCCAATGTGAGGGAGTTCTTCTCTTACCGCCTGCTTGTATCGTCCCATCATTCTGAATCCGTCACTCCATTTCAGATGATATTTGACGCCTTGTTCATTTTACATCTAGTGGTCTACATCACCTCCGCGGCCATAAACTCTCTACTCTTATTCACTTACTTCATGCGGCCTCTAAAGATAAACACTTCGAAATACTTCATTCCAATCACTGCCATACAGAATATTGTTTATTCACTATGCAGCGCGATCCTTGTCCCGGTGGGAAAAATGAAAATTGCCAAGATCGCTAGAAAAAAATAAAACGAGTCTTTCAGAGAGCTGTATCGTGGAATTTTTGTTGGGTGATGGCTTCCTCTGGCGTGTTAGATACATCTGGGCTCAGCCAGTGTCTGTTGGAACTGCTTTTCTTGGTTTTCCTTATGTCGATTTTGACGATCGCGAACAGTTTTGTTCATAGGTACCTTCAGATTTGCAGGTGAGTATCTACGTTCTCATGTTACATATTTTCACACGAAAATCACCTTTCGAAAGGTGGAACCTTTTATTGTAGTGACAACTTATGTCGATGACATCATACATTTCTGTGGGTAAAGGGGGATACATTAGACAATTTGCGGTGTGCCCGACCGAGCACACAAATTTCGCGCGAAGAGGGCTATAAAGTGCGTTTGAATGGGCATGTCGGCCAGCGTGGTCCGCGCGCGTGTCGAGCGGGCGTCGCGTCAGACCTTTTGCCGTAATCATCTATTATTTTCGTTTTCTGTGCTATTTGTGAGGTTTTGTTAACGGAAGGCGAGGTTGACCTCGTTTTGGTAGAGGGGGGACAGCGCGACCGCGGTGCCCATTTTCAGCTCTGAATATTTTCTCGTTCTTATCACTAAAGTGGTTTCGAAAGCTGTTCCATGCAAGCATTATTTTGCAGGGAAACTAGGGTTCCACGTATTTTTTTAATATTGAATTTCTGCAGTTTTGTACAGAAACATTTCGGGCAATTTGGCCTTCTCAAATGCCACATTCTCTTTGCGCAGCACTTATCCTAGTCCCGAAGATGCGCTACAAAAAGCAGTGCACATGTAATGAAAATGTATTTCAAATATACAGTGTGTCATTTCAGCTGAAAAGCAACGTGTTGGTGAACTTTGCTCGTACCCAGGAACTCGGATTCTGATCATTAGCTCCTCCGCAAATTTTCAGGCACACTTTCGTTGGTCTCTATTCGTCCCCTAAAGGACTTTTGGTGATATTTGCCGTGAATGCTCTGATTGTTGTCAATTGGAGTGTACACCTTTATTTTGATATTTGGCCCACTGACGAGCTCATCGATTACTTAGCTCAGCCGATGTTAGAACATTTTCGAATCCAATTGCACACAGCTGGTTCTGCTGTTATATGCGTAAAGGTAAGTTATCATTAATTAGTACATTTGTATAGCTCCCGTGCAGTCCGTAGTTGCAGGCAAGCGCCGCTGCATTACGGGCTCGAAGATATGCGTACTGGGACGATGATTACTCGTGCTGAATCCCGTGGTTTTCGAGCCGCGCGCTGCAACAACGTTTGTCTGCAACTGTGCACGAAGGTTTCATTCCATCAGGGGCAATAGGAGGATGGTTGACTTTCAGCCAGAATTCAAGTGGTACTTAATAGTTCTCAATATTGATTCGATACTTACACTGTCGTCATTGGGCGTTGTCGGCATCATTTGTGCAATGAAAATCAATGGGACGCTGAAAAAGGCTTCACTAAGCAGCCAAACGAAGGTCATGCAGCGCCGAATCAACAACCTCATGATAGTCCAGGTAAGGTCGATGTCCATCGAGTAGGAAGCCGCGTCTAGAAATTGGGCGCGAAATCATTCAATCAATAGCTATCCTCTCTCCGTTTTTCCATCTGCAATTTTTCCCGCCAAGCAGCGTCGCGTCTTCCTCCCATCCAGTCATTGACGATACGAAGTTTCTCCTATTAATATGTAGAAGTCGCCATAAAACAAGAAAAGTAGGAGGCAGGACGCGAGGTCTGTGTGGCAGAAGCGAAATCAGGCTTCAGCACAAGTTGCGGGTTCTCCGATGAAATTTTGAAAGACTTAGGTGTCATGGTTGAAAGCCCATTCTTTGAAGATTGGGGGTAATGAGAAGCTTACAGCTAGTGACGGGCTCACTGAGAAGAAGTGTTAGCTAGAGGGATTGTGCAGAATCCCCAGCGGATCACCTGGTATTTCAAAAATAACACGCAACCAATGACGCGGATCAGAAGCTGTAGAGATTAGGTCGTTCGTGATCTTCAGTGGGTGAGTCGGGACGATTTTACGCTAAACAAAGTCATACGACACATAGAAATCACCTATCTTCTCGCTTGAGTGATATGTTTCCCTCGTAGATGTGTGGCGGCTTGCGAACCGAACAGTACGGTTTTCGTGGAAATTTTCAGCAAGCTAATCAGTTGCGGTATCATAGCAGGAGTCAAACTGGAATCTGGCACTGCTTCTCCGATAACTTAGTTCGAGTACACAAAAAATGACTCCACTTTTTTACAGACCGCTTGTCCCGCTCTTTTTCTACAAGCGCCAACGCTAGCACAGTATGTTGTTATGTACATGGGTATCACTACTAGTACTGCCGCAGTCTATTGCAGTAGCATTCTGTGGATGTTATTTCCCCTATGCAGTCCCCTTATTACAATCGCTTTTCTCAAAGAGTATCGGAGCTTTTTTCTCAGAAAGCTAGGCCTCGAAACAACCAGAGAGTTTGTCTTCGTAGCAGATATCATCACACGGACGAGGGTATCTGCAATCAGCTCTCAGCAACTGCCTTACAGAGGGATGCATTAAATAACTTCATGATTAGTTTTACTATGGAATTTTGATGTCGTTGAATTTCCTTTCAAATAAATTGTCGGATGAGCTACCAAGTTACACAAAAAATCAAGCACGGAAGACGATACACTACAATAACTTTTCTTATTGAAAATGATGGAAAAAATCGAATAGCAGATGTTTGTTATTAGTATTTGTCCAGGTTACAATCTTGGAGAGCTAGGGCTTCCGAATATGTAGCTCCGGAGACCCAGTGTTCATTCCGTGGATGTGGCGAACACAAAGTCCGTTGATCACGTGCGGAGCATTTGTCGTGGTTAGTTCCCAGTAACCTGAATTTATGAGGGAGTACATTTTGCGATACAACCACTAAGTCAGGCTACTTTCGTGTTTACCTGGAAACACGATTGATGCTATCCATGTTGAAGTGATGCACTGTTTTGTAGTTTTATGGAGAGTCTTGGATCTTCTACATTGTGAAATCACTATTGTGGAGAACGGCAGTCGGCTATAGCTCAGAAAAGAAAAAAGTAATCATGTGGCAGGTGCCGTCGAGACGTTCGCTGACTCAACTGCCTACTATTTGCTGCTCGAAACTGCTATACCAAAATATCTCTATAAGGTGATCTATTTCGATCGCTGCATTTCCATATGGCTCTGTGGTTAAAGGCATCGTACGCGCTGAAAACCACCCACCGTTTTTTGAGTTTGAATCATTGGTTGAGCCCGCCTGAGAACGTGGGTAGAGTTTCTCGGGTCACCGACGCATCATTGGGAAGACATGGGTGATCGAATGCCTCGAATTCCACCAAAAGCCCCTCTGACAGCCATGTGGCATAAAATGAGAGAGAAAGAAGGTTTTCAACAAACGATATCGCGTAAATGAGTGGAAGTTGATGTATTATTTGTTGTTAAGCTACCTTCTTTTCTCATTTGAGGCCACATGGCTGTCGGGAGGCCAGCCTCTTTTGGTGGAATTCGAGGCATTCGACCTCCCATACCTTCCCAATGATGCGTCCGGGACCAGACAAACTCTACCCACGTGCTCAGGCGGGCCCAGCTAATGATTCAAACTCAAGAAATGATGGGTGGTTTTCAGCGCGTACGATGCCTTTAAATACAGCTAAAGAATGTTTCAGTGGTTATTTTGAATCGTTCTGTTTTACTCTTGTAAATGCACATACCTGACACATCTAGGGTGGCATTTGATATCTGATTCTCAGATTTCTCCGGCACTAAATCTGGCCAATGGGGTAATGATAAAGTTTTCACCAAACAACCTGACCCGGTTGAGCAAGCCATATTTCGGATTTGTCTTTCAATTTGATTGTTGTGCTCATCATTTGTTAAAGGGTAGTTTCACCCTAATGAATGGGGATTATGCTTCAGCCAGTGAAATTCTAAAAATCAGATGGATGTAGCCTATCCCCCTCATTTCCAGTCGTGCGAAGTGAAGCGTATCGGGCTTACCATGTTGAAGTTTTTTATCTTATATTCTGCCATGACCGACCGCTCCGTTGCTTGCTCGGACTCAAATGGGCGAGATAGGGTTTACTTGCGTATAATGGTCATAATCCAGAAAAAGGCTCGAATAGGTACGGTAAACAACATGATTCAGTCCACAGACCACACCAAAGATCTCTAGTGTATTACAGCTCTGAGCATGTTTCAGAGGAGTGATTTCATCAACATGCTTGAGATGGAAGGTCCCGAGTGCATGCCGCCATATCGCAGGAACGTCACTCGCATCCCACTTGCGAATGAGAGACGCGGCACCACTTGTCAGCTTGCAATGAAATGCAGATTGCGCTCCGAGCTGCAGAGACCCAGGTTACGCGTACCAGCAAAACCGTTCGGCATTGTCTGTCCATCTTGGTGGCTTGCTCGTGAACACGGAAGAGGTAAAGTTTTCGGGACCCTCGTGTTCATGTGTAATTTAGCTGTGACGCCAACAACCGAATCGCTTAAAGGCACAGTCCAAGCTCAGGGACGAAATCTCGGATTTCCACATAACTGTGAAGTAGACCCACCATATATAGCACTTGCCAAGTGCGAACTCCCAATTCCTCCGAATAAGCAAGTTATAGGAGGAAGCCACCCTGGGGCGCCCACCTCGGGAAGCCACTTTGGCACGCCCCTTTTACGATCTTTCGAGCTCAATAGTAGCGAGATAAGCGATGGTTTCCGATCAGTAGCCCCGTTCTTCCCTTCATTATCGACTTCTTTCTTTGTTCAGGTCGGTTGGTATACATCGGCTGCAAATGACAGAAGTTACAAGCTTCGGACAACTCGTCCACCATGCTTCCGTAGCTGATTTTTTGAGGGGCCATAACTCCGTTCCAAGGGGGTCTTATACGATTCCAGAGACATCGTTGGAATCAGCGCGGGACCATTTTTGAGATAGGCAGAAAAACAAGAAAACGATTAAGAGGTTGGACTGTGCCTTTAAAGGCAGTGTTCACGATTGAAATCGTTCATCTGTTTTTCCGCCTATCTTGAAAACGGCCCCATGCTGATTCCAATGATATCTCTGAAATCGCACAACACCTTCAGGGAACGGAGTTATGGTCCCTCAAATATTGAGCTAAGGAAACATGGTGGAAGAGTTGTCCGAGGCTTGTAACTTGCGTCTTTTGCAGCCGATGTATGCGAGCTGACCTGAGTAGAGAGAGAAGTTGAGAATGAAGGGAAGAACGGGGCTGTTGATCGGAAACCATCACTCATATCACAATCTCGAGCATTCATTTGTTCACGTCGGTGGGCGTCGAAAGTGCATCTGGGGGTGACGAGCTGATGGGTGTCCAACTTTGGGGCCGTAGGGGACCGTTCCAAGCTCATTTTTCTCAGTTTTTTCAACGTTAGGGTTCCGCTAGGCCCCGCAGCTGCCGATCTCCACCAAAAAATCATACATGGTTTTTATCGCGGACACTGCCTATAAGGCGCTATTCACATTCTTCGACGCCGACGCGTAACGCCCGCCCGGCCATGGAGACGATGGCCATAACGACTTTTTCATTATTTTCGTTATTAACCCATCATCAATTTCATTCCGTTTCATGATAATTAATCCCAGTACTATTTTCTGCTACCACTCAGATACAGTGCGTTCAGAAAGTATAGGGACACCCCCGAAAATCGAGGTTTCCAATAAAACATTGTGTTTGGTGATCAATACTGTTCATCAATGAATTCAGCATCATGGAAAACCTATGTTTGAAAATTTATATAACAATTGTGAAATTTTGTAAGATTTTATCTCAACTTTTAGAATTTTTCGCCGTTCAGAAAGTATAGGGACACCCTTCGAAAGTTCTGATTTTTTAATCCAAACAAAATTTCCCGTTGCAAGTTCGCTACATAAACTCAAGATGAGTACATGTGAAATCGTTGTTCCTAAAATGGCTCGTGGTACTGCTCTAACTGCTGCTGAACAAGCTCAAATTCGTGCGCTCAGCGTTGCCGGGTTGAGCCAACGTCGAATCGCTACCCAGCCCGGAACATCTGTCAACTGTATTAACCAGTTCCTGCTAGATCCAGATTCCTACGGTACTGCAAAACGTACTGGACGGCCGAAGAAGATCAGCAATCAAGATTCGCGGAGAATTATTCGGCTCTGCTCCAACAGCACACTGTCGCTGAACCAGATTAAGTACGAATTATCGCTCAGTGTTTCGAAAACGACAGTCTGGCACATCATAAGTGGCGATAAAAGCATTGTCCGACAAGTGATGAAGAAGGCCCCGTCCATATCTGCAAACCATAAAGAGGCTCGACTTGAATTTGCAAAGAGGAACATGGCAACTGATTGGGCAAAGGTAAGTCAGTCTCATAAATCCGGAAAAAATCGAGAAAGACGGAATTTTGGCGGTGGCTCGCTGATGTGTTGGGGAGCATTCAGTAGCGGAGGTGTTTTGGAATTGGCCTTCACTTCTTGTCGCATGAACTCGGAGGAATATAAAGAAACTCTTCGCACACATCTACTGCCATTTTTGTCCGGAACACGACGTCAGCGTTTCACTTTCCAGCAAGACAACGCGGCGGTACATGTGTCCAGGTCTACAAAAACCTGGTTTCTACATCATCGAATCCGTTTATTGGAATGGCCCGCGTGTAGTCCAGATTGTAACCCGATGGAGAATATCTGGGGCATACTTGTGTGCCAGGTTTATGCCAACAATAAGCCGTACAGAACGGTGAAAGAGCTGAAGGTCGCTCTCCTCGAAGCGTGGGCCAATCTGGATGAAAACGTCATCGCCAATTTGATCAATTCTATGCCAAAGAGAATTTTTGAGATCATTGCTAATGGTGGTGCAGCTATTTCATTTTAGATTGTATGTTTAATTCTTTCTTTGTTCAATAATTTTTGTTTTTGTGTTGTGTCCCTATACTTTCTGAATGGCGAAAAAATCTGAAATTTGAAACAAATTCTTGTAAAATTGCTCAGCTGTTATAGAAATGAACAAATAGAGGTTTTTCATCTTGTTGAATTCATTTATGAACAGTATTGATAGCCAAATATAACATGATTTTGGAAACCTTGATTTTCGGGGGTGTCCCTATACTTCCTGAACGCACTGTATTTGTGGGGAAGCTCCCGAGTACAATACACTCCGCAAGGGGACGTCTCGCCCCTCTCCCCTAGATTTATATACAACGAATGACGTGCGAATTAGTCGACTCGAAGGAAGAACAAGGGGTGTTCGCTTCGCTGTGATTCCCTTGGCCCTCTGAGCATGATGAACGCGAAAACAAAGCTGCAGCGCACACGGTGATGCAAACTGGCTAGTCTCTGAGGTGGCTAGTCTCGAAACGGTCTTGCACTTCGCAAGATGGGGGCGCAGATCTGCCATTCAAGGACGAGGTAAGGTATCTCTGTCCGGATTTCGGGGCAAATAACAAGCTTCTCTGTAACCTATAGGTGTACGTCAGAGCTTCTCTGTAACCTATGCGTATACGTCAGAGATGAATATTTATGATCCTATTCCAGTTCTCCAAGAATAGGAAACTGTGGAAAACAGCGAGTTTTGGCAAGCTGTTTTTTGATCAATAAATGAACCATGGGTTTTGGGTTGCAACAGCATGGGGAAGATCGGCGATCGGGAGAACAAGGAAAGACCTGCTGACCGGAGGTCCCCTGCCCTCCTTCCTTCGGTTTGGGGAAAGTTCCCGAGTTGTTTCGAGGGAAGTTCCGTCGTCGTTCTCGGGAACATCCCACCGATATTTGAGCATGATGGTGAACCCGTGTTTCACAACTTCTCTCTTCTCGGAACCTCGGCGCTCAAATCAATAGCGAGGAGTATGAATAGCGTCTAAACGATTCACCTAAACAGTGGGTGTTGTCCGGCCAGACAACGGGGGTACGTGAAAATTTTCTAAAAGTAGAATTTTTTCTTAGGGGGACGTAACAATTTTAGGCCAAAAATAAGAAACAGGGGGGGTGTGTTTCCAATTTAGAAAGAGCTTATGACAAAGCGAATGATGAAAATTCTCACGAAAACGAAGGCATACATATTGTGGAAGGAAAAAAAAGGTGAAAGGGAACAATACTAGCTCTATAACAGTACAAGCGAAGAACGGATTTATACATAACGTAGTAATAGTATTTCATGTAGACTGCAACCAAAGATTCAGCTTCAAAGACGTATTTACACAGGGTAACATGCATTAATGGAGCCTAATAATGCTTTAATATTTCACTTCGTTGATGGGGCAACATACGTCCCCACCATAAAGCTTAAGATTTTTATAACTCTAAACAAAGATTTGGAATCTCAGTGGAAATCTTCAAAAACTGATACCTAACACCCTACCATAACCTCTAAGTTACGGAGATAATCGCTTAGAATCCGTTTTCTCGTTGTACAATGCTGTTCTCCAGAACAGCACGTTAAACGAGACAACGCTGGTTTTTCTTTTGTAAAGGAAACGCTGACGTCCCAAAAGTTCTATTTCCATCCTAGGTACACCCTCTGCGAAGTACGGTACAGGGTCAAGCAACCCATTGGAAAAATGCGTTCGTTTTTGCAACCCCCCTCCATTCATGGCAAATCCCCCTCCCTGAAAATGGCCCTGCTGAATCCAAGGTAGAACCGTCCACTTTGCTGAAGACTCAAATGCTCTTCAGAATTCCATCTCCAAATAGCGAAATAATGGCTTTTGGTGACCTTTCAGTGTCATGTGCATTGCGATTATAGGTTGTATCTCAGCGGTACGGTAAAATAGGCCGGCATTGGAGCTGAGAAAAGTAAAGCAGCTCATCTTGAGCGAGAAAGAGAAAAAAATTGCCTGTTGGAAAAAGTGGTGTAAAAAGGCTGAATGGTTGTCAAACACTGCATAAACCTGATTTTCTCGAGAATAATTTTTCTGAGATTTCTCACTTCACTAGGTTTTCACCTCATCACTTGGTGGGGTAGAAAATACTATCTTTAGAAAAAATCGTTTATTTTTCAAAAACCATTCAGTAAATGCATCTTTTGCCCCACTGCCGCCTTCCAGGGGCGGAATGCATGAACGCTGCTAAGAAGGTCAGGGAGCCGCTTCGCGTCCTCCGTGCGAAGCGTCGAGCCAGAGGTGACCCAAAAAACGCCGTCGGCTTGACTTTGGGACGCGAACTCACTACACACAGCAAACCCCACGCCTAACAGCTGATTTTTGATTTGGTCCTTATCTAGAACGGGTTTGTTTCTGTTAAACTTCAGAGCCAAACGGGAAATTAATTGAAAAAATAATTAACTATGAAGAAGAAATCAAAAAAGACAGAGGTTAAGCACGATTAAAATGTAAAACAAAACAGTTAGGCAGGGAGTTCATCGTACGTAGTGAGGTTGCGTCTTTACACAAAGGGGACGGCATGTTTTTCGGGTCACCTCTGGCTCGACGCTTCGCACGGAAAACGCGGAGCGGCTCCCTGACCTCCTTGGCAGCGTTCATGCATGCCGCCCCAGAAGTGAAAACCAGACATAGACGACGTAGTGTTCTCGAAAGCAACAAATACAGCAACTCATTCTTTCATCGAACATTTGCGTGGTTGAACAAGCTGCCAATTGAACTTTTGCAGAAACCAAGCACTTCTGTTTTTAAAAAGGCTCTCATAAAGCTTGATTTCATGGAATTTATAGGCGTGCCTGATGTGTAACTAGTGTTCCATTTATAGGCCTTCTCTTTATGTGCTTGCCCCCAGTTTGCTAAGATGTTTTTTTTTCAACTATCAATTTCGATAGAGCAACCACTTCCAAACTCAGAAATTTCTTTGAAACTGAATATCGGCTCCAGCGATTAAATGCCCAGTAGACTTCGTGTTTGTGCACTGCAAAAACCACAGTCTAGAGCTGGAGGTACAGGTCAACAAGAGGAATGGTTTACCCTTGCCTGCTTGGGTCTGGGTCTTACGCCTGAGGTTCGTACCAGATCAAAGAGGCACCTCTATTGGCCCGCCCCAGAATAGCTTCGGCTAGTTGCGTTGCCCAGGCTGATCGTATCCTCTGTGTTCTAAGCCTACACACTTTTTGTGAAATCATTTGCATCCAGAACACGTTTTTTCCACATATCACTGGAAAGGAAATTGCTGATACTAAACACAGTTTCAAAAAAATACTGATCTGTTATTTGGTCGTGGTGGCTGCGTTTTTTTTCTCCTTTTTGGCAAGCACGTGAAGCTCTGTTAATTCTTTGTTTACTGATTGTTTTGTGATTCTCCTCATTTGCGTGGTTGTTTTTGGTTGAGTAGGAAAAGTCGCAGTCGACTTTTTTTGTTCGTTGCTTTCCTGTCGATTGCGCACCATGAGTGCAAAATAAATATATAAATATATATGGGTGAAAAGGCGGGACAGGGGCTGTCTACACAACGAAGGAACAGTTGTCACGGTTTTCGCAGTTTGAAACGTAACGCCACTCAATGCGAGCGAAGTGGTCCCGAGTGGAATAAGAGCAGCAAAAGGCGGAACAACTCCGCCCTCTGTGTGTAGAGAGCCCCTGTCTCGAAAAGGCCATTTGGGATAAAGTTTCTTTTACAACACTTATTCTAACGGACGATTTTTTCTATTTCTCGCTCTGCAGTACCGCGCAATTTTTTTTGCAAAAAAGCGTTTTGCGGAGTTTTTTGCGCTCACAAAACGCCACATTGCTATAACTTGCCTCAAGGTGGTCGTATTTCAGTATTGAATTCATTTCTGGATTGTTGTCATTGAGTCCTATACGATAGGGCTACAAAATGATAGATTCAACTCCAGAAGTTGATCGAAAAATGCATATTTGCACTACAAAATCCCTCATAATGAACTGATGATAGCAGAAACCTGTCATGTTTTCACCTGTGGTCGATATGAGTTTTTGAAGGAAATACAAATTTTTTGACAACATATAGAAGTTAAAAAGACGTTTTACACATACCGTTGCATTCGCTTCACCGAGAGGAACACGGTAGCTACCTGAAAAATTCATTTCGTCAATCTTGAAGTGAGTTATGGCGATACGGCGCGTTTTGAGCGCAAAAAAACGCCGCAAAACGGTTTTTATGCAAAAAAATGCTCGGTGCTGTGAGCGGCTTTGCTTTTTTCCACTTCGTTAGAGGGTCTATTTTAGCAGATCTTAGAGCTACGGTCCATAGGAGCACTGTCGATGAGACTGGAAGCCCCCTCCCCAAAAAAAACTTTTTCTTGCTGTTTGGACGATTGCAATTTTGACTAGCACCGGCGTTTGACATACGAGTCTAAACAACACGTGGTTGTGTAATAAGCAGTCTGTGGTGGAGTTAAAACCGGAAAGACTAATCAAAAGAGTCCGGCGGTGCGATCCCCCATCCTAATTTTTCAAGTTCGTTGGCGACCTCCCACTTTGGAAAATTTTCCAATATTGCTTGACCCTATTACGGTAAGTTTGCTCGGATACCCTACAGCCTAAGGTATTTAAGAGCAATATTCCAAATTGCACTGCCGCGAGTTGTCAAAAGATACCGCGCACCAAAGCTAAACTGAGCTACTTCAGTTTGGCTTTGGAGCGCGGAGACCGCAAAAAATTCCGAAAGAGCAAGTCAAAACCACTCTCTCCTCGCCAAAACACATCAGTAGGGTAGGAAATGCAGTAATTATTAAATTAAAAGAACATCTCAAAAAATTCGTTGCAAAAGCTAAAATCTTTTTTGGGACTTGGGGGACGTAAAGGTTCTGGACATTTTTCAAAATTTTTTATCTTCACGTGGACGGGAGGCGTAGCTCCTTCGAGGCCGTGGACAACGGTCTGCCTGACCATGTGCCTAAATGACCTCGCCCTACACCTGACATTTTTGTGAACTCAAACACGGAGTTCACTTATGAGAAAGTGGCATGTCTGCAAACACGGTTCCACTGTTCTATCGCAGCGTTATTGTGATTTCGCACACATAATGCATTTATTCGCAGTATAGCTGCAGCTCCGCCGCCCTTGAATGCTAAGGCCGGTGACCCTGCATCAGACATCAACGTGTGCCCGCATACGCGGGTGCATCCCAGACGCTCACCATTAGGCCCCCGTCCAGGGCTGGGCACGCGTCCCGGGTAACCTTAGGGGGGTGCATATTAGACGTTGCAGAGAGGGCAAAGGGGGGTGCCTAAGCCGAACACGAAAAAAAAAGAACGAAGTGCATGTTCTGTCGAATTTCAGGAAAAAAGTAGTACGCACTATTCTTCTGAATTGTCATATCTTCTTCTCCGCTTTTTGAGTCAAACACTTAAAGAATTCAAATCATTGATAGAGATGCAGGTTGTGTTCGCAATAATTCATAGTTGCTGTCGAAGTTTGTTTCGATGAAGGAATAAACACCACTCTGCTATCTTGTAGCAAGTAAGGATTGATGTGGTGTCATGTTTCTTTGATGCAACGTTCATTGATTACGCGGGTGGTTACCGATTCGAGGCAAAGATACTAAGACAGCGCCCAGGAAAACTATCATTCAAGTTCAAAAAAAATTAGCGAACTGATGATAGCCCTAGGTCGCCCATTTTGTGCCGGTCGAAGCAAGGCTTATCGGGCTTATCATGTCAAAATCTTCTTATCACTGTTATACTTTGCCATGACCGACCGCTCCGCTGCTTACTCTGCCCGGACTCATCCGAGCAGGCTAGGATTCATTTCGACAAATTAAAAGTACAGATAGCACAGTCAGCATCACAACTAGTCAATAGATTTTTATTCATGAGAATGTGACTTATGAAGAGAGCCAACTATAAAAAATGAAGACTGCAAGTTACTATGAAAGAAGCGAATGACCGTGCCGTCCCCATTGGGAAGTATCCTTTACATAGAAACCCGAGTTTAATCCACCTTGAATGCCGCAATCTCTCATAGACTAGGCTAGCCGTGCGATCTGGTGTTTGTCCGCAGCTACACAACGCGCACTGGAGTGGACGCGCACGCAATATTAATTAAAAAATGTATTTTATTACAGAACGGGGCGGAGAAAATGATTGAAACTGGAGCAAATGGAAGCAGGCAGAACTAGGATTCTTTCAATGTATACAGTATAGAAATTTAATGTAAACAAACTAAGTTGGAGCGGAATGAATTTTTCGGACGTGATAAGGTTCATTCAAATGAACCTAGTTGATTAAAAACACCCACAAACATGAGAACTAAGAGCATTGCGAGAAAGAGGAGAATCTGGCAAACATTTTAAAAGCAATAGGTTTCATATTCAATGTGATTTAAGGACCTTAAAACTCGTCCCGGTTTTGTCCTGGTTTTGTCCCGGTTTTCGGGTAAAACCGGGACGAGATTTAAGGACCTTAAACCACATTAAAAACCGGTACCATTGATGCTAAAATGTTTGCCAGATTCTCCTCTTTCTAACAATACCCTTTGCTCTCAGTTTAATGCTAGTTTTGATCAACTAGGTTCGTTTGAATGAACCTTGTCACGGCTAAATATTTACAATCTGCTCTAACTTTGTTTATTTACATTAAATTTCTAAAATGGGTACATCCAGAAGCGACAACTTTCATCATCTTCCATTTCCTTTGGTTTCAATCCTTTTCTCCTCCCTGGTCTGTAGTAAAATACATTTTTTATTAATATTGAGTGCGCGTCCATTCCCGTGTGCGCTGTGTAGCTGCGTACTGACACTGCATCACACGGCAAGCCGATTTTTTAAGGGTTAGCGGCACTCTAGGAGGCGAAAACTCGGGTTTTCTACTCCCTAAGAATCACATGAATCCTAACATTGTTCCACAACACAAAATAGTTCTGATTTCCACATCAGAACAATCATACACAGATTAACTAATCCTTTATAGGTTTATGAAAACATTCGACAGGAAACATTAATTATTGCAATAGTAGTAGTTCTGTTGCTGGTAATTGTTCAATTGTTTTGTATTGAAAAATGTTTTATCTTTTGTAATAACTTACCGTCTTACTAACAAATTTTCCTCATGGGGTTGTTTTGAAGTTCAGAAATTACACTACCCTTTTTGTGGCCATTTTCGGAATTTTCTCTATTCAGTGCTTTTTTTATATTCTTGTTTATCAAAATCAGGAAGTCAAGATCATGGCTGTCCAACTATTCGGAAAACAGCCGATTTCGATTTCCCATAAGGGGTGCCTAAAAATTACCGAGCTAAGGGGGGTGCATATTCAGAATCGCCATGCCGGGACGTGTGCCCAGCCCTGCCCCCGTCATAGTCGGCCGATAGGCTGTAGCCAGCCCGATCGATACGTATGCAATGCACTGCTCACTCAGGTCGAGAAAAGGAACATGTATCCGGACTGATCCAGCCTGTCCAGTCCGTGGCCGTCCCGGTCGATACGTATGCTAACTGAGATGGAAAATCGCCCGTTGTGGCTGTACTAAGCCGTCCGCCTTGCGCTCTAGTGCGTCAGACTTATCGATAGGCATACAGCCGACTACTAGGATGTGGGAAGACAGCGCGGGATCACTAAAGACGGGAGGGGACGGCGCAGTCCGGCCTCCGGCAGACTCTGACAGGGGCCTTATCAACAGCCCATCCTTACAGAGCACGTGTATCATTTCCAAAGTTCTTTGATGCTGCGTATAGTGGAGTCCACCAAGAGTGTCTCATTTACTTATCAATGAGAAGCGGTCGATTGGAGATCAATGAACATGAAACTCGTTGCAGCACAACCGCTCTCGCTCAATCGGTATTGAGCGTGCTGTTATGGGATTCATGCACATTGATCCCCAGCCGACCGCTTCTCATTGTTAGTAAATGAGACACTCTAGGTAGACTTCACTATACACCTTCGTGACCCCAAGGATCGTATTTCGCCCAGAGAGATTATTAAGGGTGCTGAATACGAGACGATTATAAATTGCCACCGGCACAAAATTCTCACGGTAAACAAAATTGATGATTGCCAGTTGATAAAGGGTAGGGTATAAAAGAATTTGAGGCCGCCGTCATAGTCGGCCGAAAAACCTGCTGAGTCCGACTGAGTCCGAATGAGTCCGGGGTAGAGAAACCTGCTGAGTCCCACTGAGTCCGGTTGCCCCCAGCGCCAACCAACTCCTCTGCGAAACACGCAATTGATAGTGACGATTATCACCTCAGCTGTGAATCGGAACGTGTTCGGTGGCTGATTTTTCTTGTTTTCAACATGTCTGAATCTGATTTCCGTATCAGCAGTACGTGGGGCAGAGCGCAGACGGCGAGAGTCGAGATGCGGCGGGACTCGGCAGGTCGCAGTCGGCCGAAAAAAAATGCACCCAAATCACGTGAAAAACACCTATATCGACCGGGGGGGGTGAGGATGGGTCCGGGGGGACTCAGTCGGTGCATTGGCCCCGCCCTTGTACGCATGAGAATCATCAGTATCGACCGGGGATTGCGGTGGGCATCAGACGGTCGCAGTGGGACTCAGTGGGTTGATTTTTGCACCCGTTTTTCCACGAATTCGATGCGTATCGACCCGGTGGGATTCAGTAGATCCACCGACTATGACCGGGGCCTGAGAGCGGTGTGTTTTCATTCACACACCATCTTTCTCCGGAGGTGAGCGGCCGAAGCTGAACACACTAGGGATTAGGGAAACAGCCTCACTGGTGATAGAGATAGCACGATATTGGGGCCTATTCATGGAAAACTCTGATAAGAAAAACTACTTCACTTCCGTGAGAATTTTGTGCCGGTGGCAAATTATAATCCTGTCTGAATACGAATATGAGGTCCATTTTTGGTTTAAACGAAAGACCTTTGTGGATATACGGTATGAGTTAAAGGCTTCGACTTGATTGGAACTCCTTCTTTGAGGTGCTGATCATGATTCAGCTCTCCGCCTTTCAAGGTTGAAAGGATTACGGTGAATCACGGTTGCCGAATGACTATAAACCTGCGATAGCCCACTGTATTCCTTGCGGAATCAAGAAAAGTATGTTGAATTCGTGACTAGAACCTCGAGAAACCCCTTGGCAAAGACTCAGCCAAAACGGAAATGTCGACCTCTTCCGGAATGAGTACCCTGGCGTACCGTAATCATCCGAAAGACTGAAAATGGACTCAACGTTTGTGTTCAACACCTCAGACAATCCCAATGTGCTCATGTAGGCTGGGAGCGAAGTGTTTTCTGAACCTGGAGGATACACACTACTTCTTCTGTGCAACGATCTTTGAAAATCTGGGTCCATAATTTAAAGTACTTATGAGGCAGATAAGGCATATGTATGTTAGAGAAATAATTCGGAAAAAATGATTCCTCATATCAAACGAGAGAAAATATTTTGTAATTTTTGTTGATTTGGAAAACATGTTTTGGTCTACAATCAAGAATAATTATGACGTACAGCACGTCTGGTTTGGGCACTTATGAATTCTGCAAATGGCTGAGCTAAAAATGCATCAATGGATAGCGCAATGACCAATCTGTGATTTTAGTTGGCGTCTAGGAGCAATTATTCAGATCTCGTTGCTCGTGCGAAATGGCCGCATCGCTGCGCCATAATATAGTCCGATCACGAACTAGAAGTCCGCGTTTCAGTCCAAAATTCTCGACTTGCAATGCTCAAATTTAGAAGTTTTGACTCGTTTTTTACGCTTTTAATGGTACCAGGGGCCATACGACCCAGGTCACGTACTAGCTTTTACGAGCGTATCTGCTGCCTTTAAACAAAGCCAAATTCCTCTCTTCTTCTCGAAGTATGTAATGGAATAAAGAACACTTCTTCAGCCTCGTGTGGCCGCGTGCTGTAACGTCGATCTTGCAAGTCCAGAAATAATGGTGTTAGGTTTGTAATCAGTAGAAAAAATGGAAGTTGTTTGTGTTTGGTAACAGGACAACAACAACGATTTACAGTTCAGGGCAACGGAAAAGGCGATTTCGGTAGAGTATCCTCTGTTTCCGAGTGAAATTCATTTCCAATCACCGCGTACGTCCGCGCGTACGCTGCGTCTCCTTCTCCCCATACTTTCTAGCTGTTTCTATCCTCGCTCCGCGCTGAGTAATATTGGCTCGGAACTAGGAGATATTTATTTCCATTAATCACACTGCAGGTTGCTCCATAAAGCCTATTTCAGGGTTCCATCGCCGATGGCGGCGATAGCATGCTTCAAATGGGAATGGACCCGCGACGCGATCACGATCGATACTCATAATAACAATGCTATCGCATCGTTCTGCGATCGTGGTGTGAAACAGGCCTTATCGACGGCAAAGTTGTAGTTTTCTCCCGAATTTCGAAGAAAAAAAAACACGTGGAAAAACAGTACGTTTTCTGCCACACAAAAACGTTATCAAGATACCTATAAAAAGTCTTTACCATGGATCACGAAGGAATTACTAGAAATAACGAATTTCTCTGTCATTTCCCTTTTTTTGCAATTTTTCAATTTTTCTTGTTATTCCTGCGTGTATCTATGACAAGGATAATGTGTGATGGGTGATAACTTACCGTTTCTCAACATCCCCGCGTTTTTTCTTCAAAATTGAGGAGAAAATTTCGTCTTTTGTGCCTTTTATACCAACAAAACGCGCTTCAGTCTTCGAAAAATCCGGAAGTAGGCCTCATAATTGTGTTTAGCGTCCAAAACCAGCACCCCCCCCCTTAGCAAAGTTTGAATGGGGGCACATTCTTTACACTTTGTAAATAGGTTTCGGAATTGTACGAATTCTCGGTTTATTTATACCAATCAAAGGGCTCTGGGAGCGTGTCAGAAAAATGTTCCAGACTGGACTTAAACTCCTTCCAGGTGTGTTATTTGCGACGGTGATCACGAATATGGGGTTTATTTGCTGCTTTTACAAAGTTTTCGACTAAATTCGTTCAAGGCCTCCAATCGGGTTGAATTTGAGGGCAAAATGTGACTTTTAACGATTTCCGGAACGCTACGGTAGAAATGGCTCAAAATGTTTCTCTATGGGTTATTTGGAGTGCTAAGCACGAATAGTATGTAGCCTATTTATCGATTTCTCACAGAATGCCTCAGATTACGGTGGGTATACGGTAGTTTGATAGAAGTCTCAGATTTGACTCCAAATTTGTGTACGGGAGTTATTCGTGGTTGTGAACACGAATTTAACATCCGTTTCTCGATTTTCAAATACTAAGGTAGGTTTTGCACCCTAAATGGCATGGTACATACTGTAATCTACAGTGAACCTCAGAATTTCGACAAACGGACTCCAGATTTGTGATCACCACCCTAGATGAGCCTACAAACAAGTTTAGAGCGAAATCCGTGAAAACTTTTTGAAATACCCAAACAAATGTCTGATGGGTACCCTTGCCTTTTCGCGAATCCTAAAAACGCTTATAACTTCTTGGAACCTGCAGCTCGGGGCGGAATACTGCGCAGTTTTGCTATTGAGCCACAAGAGATACAGAACGAGTCGTCTCCGCAGATGTGTTTACCACTAAATACACTTCCCTCGTTAGTGGAAATAGGCAACAGCACACTCGCTTTTTTTCTTTGCCGTGAACTGTAGAGTTCACGTAATAAATTTACTCTGAGGAATGGATGGGGCTGCGACGGTAGATCGCCGCCAGCGAGTCGAAACCCCGTTGGCCAGTGATGCCGCCAACACTTCACGGCCAGCCGCCTGGTACATGCGTCAGAATAAATCGAATACGGAAACCATGCAACCAACGTCAGTTCCAGTTGACTCAAATCACACTTCGGGATGTGGTTCCTTTTGTCGGTGCAGAATACGTAATTCCCGCAAAGCCTGTCATGAAATGCAAGTCAAGCTTGACCACTGAGCATTTGAAAACTAACCAGCTTTGAATACACACTGTTCGAGAGCCTGCAGTAGGAGCGGGTCTCTTTCATCACAAAAATGATGCACTAAGTTTACAGAATTCCGAAATCTCTAGAAGAGAGAAAAGGGCATAGATCACATCAGATATTTCATAGAGTGTCGACCACGAAATTTTAGGAACGACTAAAGCAATTCTCAAACAAAAAAAAGAAAATCGAAAATTTCGTCTCATTAAAACGGGGTGAATCCAACCCTATGGCTACCAAAATCTCACAATTAGCTGTTTGAAACACCTGGTAACAAAACTCACCTGAAATCCGGGAAAAGAGATTAGGAGACCAGAGAAGTAGTCAGTTTGGGCCGCAGTCAGCTGTTTTCCGCCGGGGCAAACTCGTCAGTAAACTCCCGACGTGATGCAGGCTCGCCGACCGCGTGGGCGGACATTCACATTCGGACGCACCTTGCATTGGGTGCACCGTTTTCGCGTCTAGGGAGCCTATACAGTCACAACAATACGTATTCCAAAAAACTACAAAATCAAGTGATGAGTTTGCTGCCATCAAGAGCCGGAATGACGAAATACCGGATCGGTAACTAATTTTTTTTAGTTTTCAAGACAAAAGTTTGCATATTAGTGCACAAAATGCAAATACTAGCATGTTGTAGACTACTAGAGAATAAAGAAACAGAACTTTCTTGATTCAAGCTTGAATGGCATGAAGCTTAGTGACAAAATAATACCTAACTTAGCCATTAGTTCCAAGGAAAGAGGGTGGTCGAAATTTTGATAGAGTGTTTGATTGATTGTTTGTGAAGTTTGGGTGAGTTACAAGGCTGGCCTGATATCTCCTAGTTGTCCTGGAGGTAAAGTTTGGCTTATGGAGTTCTATGGGATTTGCTGCAGTGTGATGAAATTCTAATGATGAAGTAAACGTAAAACAAGAAGAAATCCGTAAGAATCGTATCTTAAAGGCACCATAGTTAGAGCTTAGTTTGATCAATTATGAGATCGCATCTCTTCCCCAGCATTCTCCCTCTAAGAGTGAAGAACTAAAGCGAAGAGAACTGACTTTTGTAGATCTAACTGCTCGGAGGACCTTGAAAGATCACATATTTGCATGTTGTCAAAGTTCTGTTTGAGTGTTTGTCACAAAGTCAAATTGGACAAGACAACATATGTTTCCAATCTTCGGGTGTGATGTAATAAAGTGAGCTGTTAATCACCCAAAGTAATCATTATGCTATTTCCGCGAAGAGAACGCATAAATACCGGACATTGCGAAGATTGGATGTGCTTACCTCAGCAGTCCACGTTGGCTCAGGTCTTTGATCAAGTCCCCTAATAATAGGTTGCTTTTTTTCGATCTTTCTCCTCCCCATGGCACCGTTCTCTCAGTGAATGAGATAGAAATTTCTACATTTTCTCATTGCCATGGAATTTTTCTTACTAGGAAGTCACAACTTGGTGCAAAAAACCGTTTATTTTTCCGGTTTTTTTACCGGGGCTTCATTTAATTTTTATACCCCTTCTTCAAGGCACATGCAGAGTTAAAGGCAGTGTTCACTATAATCTTCGATTTCGAGATCAATAGCTAAATCGATTGTTTGGCCCCCGGGTAGAACATAAATGACGAAGGAATTGAGAAAAAGCACTAGAAGGACACGAAATACTTTACTCTCACCCCACCTCTTTACTCTCACAGGAACTGTTCGTTGTGACAATGAAATCATTTGTGGGCCCGTCCTTAACCAATATTTGCTTTTTGTTGCTCCGTTATTTTCTTCGGACCTTAACTAGTACTATTTTGCCTGGAATATTCTTACATTTTCGTCTAATCCCATTTTTCACCGGTGACAACCACCGTGAACATGTTCATACAACTGGACAACTAGTCCAGGCCAGAGATTAATGTCACTGAAATATGACGTTTTAGTGCGGCTCTCAACGTTTCTTCGTAATTTCGGTAACACTCGGTGGCCAACGCTTTGTTTTGAGTGGAGAACTCGGGAACGAAAATCATCGTGAACACTGCCTTTAAACAAAAGTCTCGAAAACTAACTGTGGGTGATCTTCTATGATTTCGCATTCGCAATTTTAACGTTCCCTGAAGAAATTTTCTTTACTAATGGACTTTGAGCTTACAAAACTTTGGAAACCGTTTCGTTCGGATATGTGAATTATTAGAAATAGGTTTTTTTGGGAACTCAACAACAAATGTAAAGAAGCTCTCTGTATATTCGCCGAGGAATGAATAAGTATAATATGTTCACCATCCAATTGAAATGGAAATTTAAAAATCAATCCGAGTGATCAATTAATAATTCGAACTCAAAAACTTTTTTTTTCGAAATTATGCAACCAAAGTCTAAAGCAGATTAAGAGAGTTGTGCGGTTCTTGCAATTGGCAAAATACAAATGATGTAGTGTTCCAAAAATTAGTGAAAAACTTCTATGAAACGTGAGCCAATAATTCATTTCCTACACGCCCAGATACGCCCTCTATACGTAACAATTTATGAAAAGAAAACAACACAGGAACAGAAAAAAACGATTACGGCAGGAATGCCGGCGCTGGCCGTAAAATAAGTATGTGATTGCGAGCAAGTCATTTGTCTCTCCTTATGCCTAGTGCATACTTCTCGCGAAAGCCACAGTGCATATCACCCATATTGATTTTCGGTAAATTTGTATGACAGACACTATGTCGCGTCACCCGGCGCGGAAAGTGTGCAGTACGCCTTAAAGGCAGCATACACGCTCGTAAAAGTGATTGAGATAACTACGGAAATAGAATGGTATGACCCAGATTACAACGCCTACGCATTTTAAAGTGTCAAAAACGACCCACAATGCCGCTACATGAGTTAGAAATTGGCCCCGCCCTGTATTTTCACGCCCCTGTATTTGCCCTTCCCCTGCAACGCAAGGTTGCTCGGTCATATTCACCGTCGGTACTGTTAGTAAATTGCCTAACAAGTGAACCACACACGTCACTGACGGCGAAGATGGCCCAAAAACCCTGTGTTGGAGGAAAAGGGCAAATACAGGGGGCGTGAAAATACAGGGCGGGGCCAACTTCTAACTCATGTGGTGACATGGTGGGTCGTTTTTGACACTTCAAATTGCGCAGGCATTATGTTGTAAGCCATACGGTTCGATTCACATTGTTATCCCAATCATGTTTACGAGCGTGTTTGCTGCCTTTAAAGGCAGTGTTCACGATGAAAATTATGTTTCAGTTTCCACTAAGAATGGATAGTGGAGGGGCATACTGTAACGTTGACGTCGAAAGAACGCATGCCAGGAAAAGCCCCAAAAGAGCCCGAATTTGCCACTTTGAGCGCAAGGCAAACCCCAAAAACGCAACACACGCCCACCGACGTGAACAAATGAATGCTCGAGATCGTAAGATGAGCGATGATTTCCAATCATTAGCACCGCTCTTCCCTTCATTCTCAACTTCTCTCTTTACTCAGGTCAGCTCGCATACATCGGCTGCAAAAGACGGAGGTTACAAGCCTCTGACAACTCGTCCATCATGTTTCCTTGGCTCAATTTTTGAGGGACCATAACTCTGTTTCCAGAAGGTCTTGTACGATTTCAGAGACATACATAATTGGAATCAGCATGGGGCCATTCTCAAGAAAGGCGGGAAAACAGAAAAACGATTTTATCGTGAACACTGCCTTTAAGCTATGCTTTGACTGCATTCGATCGCTGCGGCCATGCGAGGGACAACTGTTCCTTTTTCATCGCGAGTACTGGAAAGGCTCTAAAATTGTGATCGCTTCGTGGCAAACGTCCTACATCACCGGGACGCGGCGGCGAAATCCTATGTTTTACCGCTTCGCTGCTGGAGGAGCGATTCTCAATGGCCGCTGACCATTGCTCCATCGCTGCCAAAATGGCAGCGATGGAGCGATTTCCAGCGAATGACATGTTTCTTTCTGTGAACATTGCTAAATTATGTAACACGACGATATCAGTGTTTACGAGTCGGAACAGGTTATTAATGGCCACTGGCAATAACTTTCCACCGATTAATTGATTTTCTTCGATCGCCTATGAGGTTCTGCACTATGAACAAAATCGCTGCCGCTGCTACAGCAGCGGGCGCAAAATCGCTGCGACGAAAAACATCAGCAATGCAGTCGAAACATGGCTTTAGGCCGGGATCATACTACCGTCGCGGCGATATAAAAGAAAAAGCGTTATGGATCAATCGCCGCGATATTGCACATTTTTAGGGAATCGATTGCTTTAGTAAGCATAATGACAGTTCCTAAAGCGGAATGGGATGAGATCATTCTCCTAAAACGGTTGGCATCTCAGCTTTTTATCACCTGAGCGAAGTTTCGAGGTAATATTGATATGGCCGCAATTTCACTTCCTAGTTGCTCGATAGAGAGCGAAGACGATGTTATCGCGGCCGTATGCATATTTGCTTGAAAATATGAAAATGCGATTGAAACGTAAGGTTTGAATCGTTTCCTGATCAATATCTTATCCCATGTCACTCCACGAACCCACCATTCTGCTCGTCAAAACAATCGATTCTCTCCAGTGTGCAGTATACTTGTTCCAAATGAAATTCATTTCGAATATCCGACTTTTCGACTATAGTCGGATATCGCACTTGTTCGAATATCCGACTTTTCGACTATAGTCGGATATCGCACTTTTTCGAATATTCGACTTTTCGACTGCAGTCGGATATCGCCCTTTTTCGAATATTCAACTTTTCGACTATAGTCGGATATCGCACTTTTTCGAATATTCGGCTTTTCGACTATAGTCGGATATCGCACTTTCTCGAATATTCGACTTTTCGACTATAGTCGGATATCGCACTTTCTCGAATATTCGACTTTTCGACTGTAATCGGATATCGCACTTTTTCGAATATTCGACTTTTCGACTATAGTCGGATATCGCACTTTTTCGAATATTCGACTTTTCGAATGAAAAGTCGGCTTTTTTATCCGACTATGAAAAACATTGAGGTGAAAGTAACTGTTTCTTTTTGCATAAAAACACATGGATTTCTCACTCATCCACTCGCGGACATTCTGACAGCTTGAAACATCACTTTTCAAACCAAAATCAGACCGATATAACTGGTTGGTGGATGTTTAGGCGTGGCTTATATGTGTTTGCCAGAGGTTTTGTGGTAAGAGCTCGTATCTGGCGGAGTTTCCGTAGCAATATGCTGTTAGCGTGATATGCTCTCCAATTTAGATGGGAAAAGGCAGTCTGCAATGAATACGTTCGCCGATCAGTCAGAGCGGTCCGATTTGCTTGGTAAGGAAATTAGGTAACTTATATAATATTTTTATCACTATATTCAACCTTGTTTTCGAAGTTGATTATTACGGTAGAGAGTCTATTACATTTTGATTTGTCATGAAATATCACATATTCCGAGTTCTACTACCGTATAGGAAAGTGCCTCTACAGTTTGGGAACAGTGTGAAGACATAGTGTGCTTTTGTGGGCCAAAGTCCGGTCCGCAATTGCGTCTCGACACGCTTTGCGGCGCACCACCCAAGTCGGAAGAGCTTCCAGCGCCGCAGCCGTCGATCTGTTGACTCTAGGTGGGTTTTGGAGACTGGAAACCAAAACAAATAGGAGAAAATTGTATAAAAAAGGCCTATCGAGTCGGTTTTGGCGCTGGAAACTCGACCGACCCGAGCGCGTGCGGCCGCAAAGCGTGTCGAGACGCAATCGCGGACCGGAATTTGAGCCAGAGAAGCACAGCAGAAGTTTCAAAAAAGTTGCTAGAAGTAATTCTTGCTCGGAGAACCTGCTCTCTGCCGACGGATCGCGAGATGCATCACGCAAGAACAGGAGATTCCCAGGGTTTTGGAGGCATCTGGTCTAATTTTATCGCGAGAATTTATCCTCTCGTTCTGGGCCAGATTTACTCTGTTCCCCCGCGCCCTTGTGCGGAGCAAGGGTAGAGACAGCGAGAAATTGTGGGGAGAAGGAGACGCGGCATACGCACGCAGACGCACGCGACGAAGGGAAATAAATCACACTCGGAAACAGAGCAAACGTAAACTACGGACATATTAGCCCCAGTTCATGGAATTTTAGCTACGTCACCTCCACGAACTACGGAAATTCTTGCCGAGAACGCTGAAAAAAGGTGGAAAATTCTCGCATTGATCGATCCACCCTGTCCTGATCAGAACTATGGGGCAATCTCAGCTGCGACCGACCGCACTGCCGTTTCTTCCCACGGCCTGCAGCATCCACGCGGTCAAAAATATCCTTGACACGGTCTTCCAAAGAGTGGTTCGGGTTCACCCTTCACGATCAGCCACAGTGTATCGAGTAATCGATTTGTGAGATGACTGGAGCGGTCTTACGAACGGCATCCCTGCGTTCAGCGTAGCCAACGCGGGATGAGATCGCAGTTCGACACAAACTGTCGCTAAACCTGTAAATTCTCGCAACAATTAAGGCGAGAATTTACGGGCTTAAAGACATCGAAATGGAGAATATCGCCTTCGTTTTTGCGTTGACTATGCTTAGAGCTTGCACTCTTGCACCTTTCATGCAAGGCGAAGCGGGTTTTAGCGAGCGTCGCCAGAACCCGAAACATCCTGCACTAAGGAATGAGAGGGCGTAACAGGCCGCCCCCTTGGAAGCATCTTGCTACCCATGGGCAGAGTTGTGAGCTGTTGGATACCCTTGGAAGCATCTTGCTACCCATGGGCAGAGTTGTGAGCTGTTAGATACGAAAGGCAAAACTTGAAAGACACACAGAAGGGTGCCCACAACGATCCTTCGGTTTAATTATTCCACGAGGTTATGGTGCCTCTATACTTTGGACACGCACCCTAGTCGTCCAACAAATAGCAGAAGTCAGTCTGCAACATCGATAAGGTTCCTTTAAAAAATCGCTCCCATCTGACTTACACACACAAAGTTTCTTCCGAAAGCAAATTAAATTAAATTTTATGTTCAAATGAATAACTAAAATAAATACAGAATCCCGGACAACCAAAAGTAATTTCGAGGAGAGTGTGAATGACGAGCAGTTTTTCTGCTTTCAGGTTGTAATAACCGACTTTACGACTATAGTCGGATTTTGAACTATTCGAATATCCGACTTTTCGACTGTAGTCGGATATAACACTTTCGAATATTCGACTTTTCGACTATAAGTGGATATCGAACTTTTTCGAATATTCGACTTTTCGACTGTAGTCGGATATCGGACTTTTTCGAATATTCGACTTTTCGACTGTAGTCGGATATTGCACTTTTTCGGATATCCGACTCTTCGAATAAAAAGTCGACTTTTTTATCCGACTGAAACAGTCGGATACTCATCCGATTATTCGATTCGGAACAAGTATAGTGTGCAGTATCGCAGCGATTGATCGATACCGCTTTTTCTCACGCATAGCCGCGATGGTAGTATGATCGCGGTCGTATGTAGTAGCGTCTATCGGCTAGTCATTGAGCCTCGCATGACTATCATCGCTATTTCGAAGAGGAGGGATCTTTTTTACTCAATTCTGGCACGGTTTCTCACAATTTCAACTCGGATTTTGCTGAAGACACCAGCAAAATAAGTTATAGCCGGTCCAAATGTATTTATGAACTGTATTTCCTGCAGATGTGCTGAACGTGTCTCTTGTAGGTCTTGGATGGATTTGGCTCGAAAATTTCAATGAAGTGTTTAACGTACCGAGTTTGAATACTAAACCGGTTTCTTCAGTTTTTGAAGGCTACGCTGGGGATCGAAGAGTCACGAGTTTGAAACGACTAGAAGCATCTGATTGTTTGTTGAGCGCTCTTTCCAAATACGTGTATGATTCTGGAAGCGTTTCATAAAAACGTTTCAGATCTCACCCAAAATTTTCCTATGGGATCTTTTTGAGATGCTCATCACGAATGAGATGTTCATTTGACAGTTTTCGAAAGTATCTTAAAGTATATAGAGACGTATTTTGAAAGAAAGGTTCCCATAGGGGAAAATTTTTGAGGGCAAAGCGCGATATTCTATGCTTTCCAGAATGCCCTAATAGATCGCAGTCCCATGCCGAACAGTCAAAAATCATCGACACTCAGAGGAAGAATTAGATGCAAATTTACCCAATAAAAATCGTTGAACATTGAAAGCAAGCACTTCAGTCAGTGTGTTTTAGCAGGTCAGTCGGAAGGTCAATGTTTTTAGATTGAAATGTTTTTTCGCAATTTGTTCTTATAGGACCTACTACATGGAACCGAGAAAAGGGTTTGGAGCAGAAAAGAAGAGCATATTTGACTGCGACCACTGCCTTTAAGGCTTGTTACGCACACTAAGTAGCTGTATGTCTACCGTAACCTACAGTAAACCAGAGAATATTGACGAACGGACTCCATGTTTGGGTTCAGCTCCCTAAATGACCCCACATTAAAGTTTTGAGTAAAGTTTAGGATTTTTTCCAAACACCCTAGAAATTGGCTAATGCCTTGACCTTCACGCGAAGCTTCAAAAACGCTAATAACTTCGTTGAGAGGTTTCCGCAGCGGAATCCGACTCCAGATTCGGAGACAGCGAGCCAGACTTGGGCAGGGAACATTCGTCGTCTTTCAAATGGTGAGGATGGTCGTGCGAGGTTCCCTAGTAATGTCTCAGTCGCACCATCGCCCCTTTCCGTGACGAAAGCCTTTGAAGGCTTCCCCTCCTTTATCTCGCTTCAGCTTCAGAGAGAGGCTGCCGCTCCGAAATCAAAACCGCCGACACTGTTATCAAACTCAATTTACCCACTGCGAAAACTGAGCTTGTTTTTGCAACTCATTGTCAGGAGAGAGGCTCAAAAGTGTCTAGAGTTCATGATGGGAGCGTGTTATCTTACCCGCTCCGGCACCCCGTCGAACTTGTCCAACCCATTACCGTGATGGCTACAGGTGACCCACATGGTTGTGAGCGCTATTCCACTCGTCGCATCTCACGCTTCGTCGCCATCACGTACTTCGGCGCATAACTCACGTCCAGGGATGGCTCACACACCGTTTGCAAGTGGCTGCCAGCACTGTCACTATGGAGATCAGCATGCATTAAAATAGTTAAGTGCTCACCTCTCGTTGCGTGGATGCGGGTCACATTCTGGTAGCGCGGAGGCAGCAATTAGCTTCCGGCATCGATTGCGTAGCCCACTACCGCAGTATCAGAGTTTACGTATATACACTGCGTATCATAAAGATAGGACACCCCTAAATTTGTCGGTCTCGTGTTCGTTCAGCAAGGTAGATCTTGGTCGTCAATACTACTGCGATGAGGATGTAAAATGACCCCCGTATAGCTTTTTTTGGTTAGATCGAATGCTTGTGCACTTTTCTATAATATGTTTATAATTTAAACCGTGTATCAAAAAGATAAGACACCCCTGGGTTGAGTCGGTATTCTCGTTCGATCACATTGTGTGATCCCAAATCTAATGATCGATTGGCCCTCCTAGCACCTTTACTGCAACAAATACTCGATTTGGTATAATTTCGACCCTTTGCAAGTCGATCTTGCTCCACTTTTCGGTTATGGCTTGTTGGAGCGCAGATATCGAGAGATATCGCCGACTATTGGCTCAGACCTGACGAACTAAAATATCCCAGGGATTCTTCATTTTTCTGAGTACAGGACTGCAGGAGAGCCAAGCTGGACAAGGTAGTTGTTGCCGAGCCAAGAAGCCGATCTCAGATCCGCTTTGATGAACTTTCTGGTTGTCCTGCTAGAAACTGCAACTTTTTCGCCCAAAAACATTGGGAAATGAAAGTAATTGTTACTCTGATATCCTCTGGTACTCACTGGAGATCATCCGACTGAAGGCGAACGAAAGCTGTAGGCGTCTTTGGCGACCTAATGCTCTGACAGAATTCGGAAGATCGGCGACCTTAGTTCCGACGGCTAAAGTGGACAGCTACTTCGAATATTTGTATATAGACGATGGTTTCTGACGGAAAGGAATTTTTTCCTTGATAGGTCTGATGATCGGAAGTGTTGCTAAAGAAGTTCGAGGATAGGTGCTGACCACTCTAGCCGTCAGAACTATAGTAGCAGATCTCCCATAATCTGTCAGAGCATTTGCTAGTCAAGGACGCCTACAGCTTGCGTTCGCCTGCAGTCGGATGACCTCCAGTGAGTTCCAGAGAATATTAGAGTGACAGCTTCTTTCATTTCTCCATTTTATCGGGCGAAAAAGTCGCAGTTTCTAGCAGGATAATCAGAAATTTCAGATTAACAGGTCTAATGTTGGCTTTTTTGCTCGGCAATAGCTACCTTGTCCAGCGTGGCTACCCTACAGTCCTGTAATCAACAAATGAAGAATCTCTGGGAATTTTTAGTTCGTCGGATCTGAGCCAATAGTCGGCGATATCTCTCGATTTCTGCGCTCCAACAGGCCATAACCAAAAAGTGGAGCAAGATCGACTTGCAAAGGCAGATCGGCTTGGTCGAAAATATACCTAATCAATTATTTGTTGCAGTAAATGTGCGAGAAGGCCCATTTGGCCATTAGATTTGGGATCACACATTTTTATCGAGCGAGAAATCCGATTTAACCCACGTGTGTCCTATCTTTTTGATACGTGATTTAAAACATAAATTTATTCTAGAAAAGTGCACAAACTTTCGATCTAACCCACAAGAGGTATACGCAGGTAATTTTATATCCTGGTTACAGTAGTAGTGACGAATAAGATCAATCTTGTTCAACGAACACGAGACCGACAAATTTAGGGGTGTCCTACCTTTATGATACGCAGTGGAGGAGCGACACGTTTTCAGCAATCTGCCAGGCCAGTGGAGAATCGCTATGAACCGAAATACCACTGGAATGTTCTACGCTCGAGACTCTAGGCATGAATACAACGACCCAAGGGTGGTAGTGAATGGGTAAGAAAACGCGACTAAGCTCGCGATAAGCTCGCTGTGAACTGCAGCTTGGCACAAAATTTTTATCTGAAGATTTTTAAGAAAGAAGCTAGTCATCGCTAAAATTGCGCACTCACGTGCCAAGGTGTGAGCCACTAAATACGCGTCATTTGAAAAAGGTCCCAAAAAAGGTTTATCCTGTCTTTTTTCAGGGAAAAATGGTGAACTTGAAAATTTTTCTGAAAGATTTTCGCGTTGTTTTCAGGGGCGGTAGTAATTTGTCTTAATATGCAACTTAGATCTTCAATTTGAGTTTCATCTTATCTTTAATTTTACACAAACTCAAACATGCTGGCTGTGACCTGGGAACGCCCTCATAGAAGCGCCAACTCTTAATGATCTGTTCCAAATCAGCGACACTTCATCATCAAATTTATGGATGACACTGATTGGAAACATCAGCGACAGGTGGCTGTCGCTGATTGCACGGTGGCCAGAGCACAAGAAATAGTGCGGCGGCGGGCGAGACACGTAGATTTCAATTGGACCTGAGCAAAATGTCCTCGAAGTACATTTAAAACTCCAGTTCAAATTTTAAGACGGAGGTAAACCAAGACAGTTAGAGGTGAAATAAGACCATTTCATTTTGAGTTAAGCCTAGTTAATCAGTTTTCGATTACAGTACCGGAGCTATATTTTGTTAAAACGAAGGAAATTGAATGAATTGGTGAAAAGGGTTCGATTTCTCGAAAAAGGGAATCTTGTCGCCTATTCAGTTTTCTCTTCAATTTTTTAAAACCTAGGCGTATTCAAGATTCAAATTGCCATTTATGGATATGGCTTGCGACCACTTTTTCCCCGGAATCGCTTTGCTTTTGAGGTGAACTCCGTTTGCAATCAATTCACTGAAACGTCGCGCGCGCCGGACCTGCGGCAAGAATCATCGCGCGCGCCATACCTGCGATGCAGTGTTTCGTATCAATTGCACAAGTAATCGAGAAGCATTTTCTATACTTTTTTCCCTGAACTGAATGGCTACGGGGCGAAATTCAGCAGACGAGAATTTCTGGACTTTTTCTAAATCTTTCAGCTAATGTGCTAGGAAACCATAGTGAAAAGAAGACATTTCTAGTACCAATAGGTATCTTCAGATCGCCCTATATGTACTTAATTTATCGAAGGAGCATACGTATCGATTCCGTAATGCATTAACATTTAAAACTCAAAGTTTGGAATCGTTGGGCCGCCGTCCTCGTTTTAGCAGATCTATTGCAGGGAAAGAAATCTGCTGCAATACTAAAAATTGCTCTAGCAAAGTTGGCCTAAAATTTGCGTAACATATTGTACAATACTGTATAAAAAAACCTGGGAAAAAATTCAAATCAGGAAACTAACGAGAATTGGACTGTTGTTTGCCCCAAGTAGGGCTGCCCTTTTTTTTCAAAAGGTGGCTACTGTAATTTAGCTTTCTAAAATTGAACAGGACGCGACATTTCAATGATAAGCAAGCAAGAAAAAGTTCCATTGGATCTCTTTATTATTCGAAAACTAATCAAAAATTCGGCTTTAATAATCGAATAAAACTTTCAGCCATTTTGGAATTAAACATAAGTCTGATTTTCGAATTTAATCGTCAATTCAAAAAAAATCCAGCGGACTCCTTCGGAGCTGTCATTCACTAAAAATATCCGGAAAGAATAAATCCGGAAGAGCAGTTTATTCGAAAATTCTTAAAGGTTGTTCAATTCTTTGATTCAAAATCTACGAATGCTCTTTTTAAGTGAGCGATCTCCCATTCCGCTAATACAGGCAGTGGATCGAATCCCGGCCGTGTAGCTGCCATGAATTGCCTTCATTGGCGAATAGTCTCATCCCCTTTATCACCGAGAGACCTTTGAGCGCAATGGCGCAGTGCAATGTCGCGCTGCTCTCGTAACATCGAATGGATAGGTGTGGTTCGCAGGCAGTCAACTCTGCTAGTTTTGCCAACAACTTGACATGTGCTCATTAACATTGCGATGGCTCTTCATTTGGACAGTCATTACCTCCACATTAATGGAATATGCTCATCACTCTTAATTCTGACTCAAGGCCAAATTACTACCGCCCCAGATCAAGATCGCGCATAAACAGCAAGTCAAAGACAAAAAACCTCAGTACAAATCTTTAATTTATATCCTAACTTGGAGAGAGAGTTCTGTGCTGATTACAACTATGTCTTCGGAATCGCTTAGAACGTCCTACAAACAGAATTGTGGCCCTCCAAAGTTTGCGAGATTAAATAGCGAGAATTTCGTGAACGAGTGGTCACGGGCTTGTTTTCTCTCGTCGTTCGCAGCTATCGTTTCATAGTAAACCCCAGCACAAAGCTAGAGCGATAACAAATAAAAGACCATCGTTTTTGAGTCACTTCCATAACGCGTCTTGTCCCAATCAAGATATTTTTCTCTTGAGAGGGCGGGTCGATTAATTACGCGCTTTTCCTCGCTTATTTGCGCGAATTGACTTTTCGCGCTTGGCAGGATTGATATACGCGGACTGTAATATCAAAAATTACTCTTGAGGCTGGACTGTGTCTCTGAAGGCAGCATACACGCTGGAAAAAGTTGTTGCGATAGCGACGTTAAAGACACGGAGCACCTACTCAGCAGAAAATTTTCTGGCGGTTTACAGCTGATTTACGGGAGAACTACCGCTACCTAGTGGTAAATGCTGCTTTTTACCACAGAATTACGTCTAGATAGCGATCTGACAGAAATTCTGCCAGAATTCCAATAAATTACCAGAAATTGTACCAAAATTTTCTCGAATTTCAACGTAATCCGCCCGAAAAAATGCGATTTCTGGTAGAGGGATTTTTACAAGCGACTAGTGTTAAACTTCCTGTAAATTTGAAGTTCGTCTAGAAGGAGCTGCATAAAACTCACATGAAGTGTGTATTGGCTCACAGAAAGTGTGCAGGACCTCACATGAAATGAGGAGGATCTCTCGAAAAGTGTGCAGAATATCAGAACAGGCGTCCAGGACTTCATGGTTAGTATTTTAAATCATAACTTTATCTATTAAACTTTATGAAGTTACACACGGATTAAATTCTGGAATTTTTATGGCAACTTTTACTTGTTTTTTTTTATATTTCCGTTTTTATACATTCGAATTCATTTTTTGAATTCGTAATCGGAAGCTTGTTTTCATCTCCCTCGGAACACAGCTCAGTTAGAAATGAACAAATGCAAGCCAGTGACATATAGTCTTTCCCCGGCATGGAGGATGACCAGAGCCTGGTTAAATGACGCGTGCGGCTGCGCTACACAATTGGAGCAGATGAGAAAGCCACCGAAGAGTCAGTTTTGAAGTGTTTCGCCGTTGACTTTCCGAATACCGTTTTTGAGAAAATTTTAATCTAGCAGACTTGATCATATGAGAATAATTTCAAATAATAGGGAATTGTTTGGTGTCACTTAGAAAACCGATTTCCAGTTACCTTCGATCTGCTCTAAACGCGCAACACGGCCGCCTATGTCTATAGTCGCTCTCTAGACGGCGGGTCGAATCCGGTGTTGCGCGTGTCGAGCGTGTGGGGTGGAGCCGTCAAAGAGAAAAACTGTCGATATGGCGCAGCGGTATTTTCAACATGGAAAAGAGATTCAATTCGCACAGGAGACATGCATTAGAACACAAATAATACATAACAATTTTGAATAGGTAAGTGCTAACTCAGTACATGAGAAAACAATGAGAGGATACTTGTGGTATTCGGTGGTTGAAGCGAGACCAAGATTGTTAAAAACCTCTTTATTTGGCTGACGTTTCGGCGATTTTCGCCTTCTTCGGAGCCTGGAGAAACCGAATTAAGATCCAAGAATCTACCCTCCCAAACCCCATTTCATTCTACAGAGAAGGATTCACACGGAAGTGAACCAAAAGAACATAAGTCACAGATTATACCAACCTTTGAAGGGGACCAAGAGGTCCGGCAGGCTTGGGTGGAAGTTGTTAGGCGACTGACTAGTCAGAACCCTCAGAATCACCCTCGAAGACCTGGGACCGCCCACGCTCAGACCCGCCCTCAGATTATGACCGGCTGGTCAGAATCCGCAGAGGTCAACGTACGGCGCCAACTCCTGGGTCACCGCAACACATTCGTCCTTTCGGTTTATTTTGGGTGTTTTTGCGGCAATCCAAAAGGCTTCAAGAGTTCTGCGCGCTGAGATTTCGCTTTCACGTGCCAAGATCGTAACAGCAACTGAAATGCATTTAATATCGTGACTGCGCACCCTGTGTTCCCCAAGCGGAGTAGACAATTTAGACTTGTTCAGTCCGTCCATGTGCTCCTTAATCCTGACACATAGCGGTCTCCCAGTCTCCCTTATATAATCCTCCCCACACAGACGACAATTTATGCGATATACCACTCCAGAGGCCATGCAGTCACCCTCCTTACCAAATGGGCAAATTACACAGGAGGGAGTAAGGCAGACCCAGTCATACAAGCGATTGCGAACTAATCGTCCCCTAAGGTTGACAGGAGGGATTTCGACAACGGAGACCATTTCTTGAAGATCAGCCCTACGGATACAGGCCCTGATCGCTGAACTGAGGTGGTCCGAGACGAAAGGAACGAGGAACACTACTTTCGTCCTTTCCTCCTCGAGAACAGCTGAGAGGGCGGTCCGCCGTGGACGTCCCGTATGGCGGCCATCTATCGATGGATAACCGTTCTCGAATGCTATGCGGCGGGCTAGATTTGCAGAAACACTCTTCTGCTCGCTATCCGAAGAGACTGCAAGGGCAGTACGAAACATATTGCCAACAACTGCATGCTTAGTTTTGGATGGGTGGGCCGAGGTAAAATGAATTAGGATTTTTTTATTTGTTGGTTTTCTGTACCACCTAGTTTTTACTAACCCATGGGAAAGTTGAACCTGAACGTTCAGGAAAGAGAGCCAACTATCTGTAGGTACTTCACGAGTTAACTTTATGTTTTCGGATTGCTGATTGAGCAATTCGAAACAAGTGTCCATCTCTAATTGAGTAGAACACACAACAAAGCAGTCGTCAATGTACCTGCAGTAGATAAACGGCCTGCGACCCAGTACGGGCTCCTCAATCTTTGACATAAATGCCACAGCGAGTACTGGGGCAAGACGCTGACCCATCGCCAGCCCTTTGACCTGTTTGTAGTAGTTCCCAGACCATCTGAAAATGTTACATTTTAGACAGCTATCCAGTAGATACATGATTTGTGAAATGGTGAGCCCAAACAAGTTTATGTTAGCCTGATGCTGGGCAAGGATTTCAAAAACAGCTTGCAGAGCACCTTCGTTAGAGACGTTGGTGTACAGGGATGTTACATCAAAGGACTCCATAACGTACTCTTCTTCCAGTGTTGCGTCCCGCAATTTTTGTAGGAATGAATTAGTATTAGGAAGGTGAGCAGGAAAGAATTTGAATAATTGGACGAGAACCAAGTTTAGAAACCAAGAATGAGAGGATAGAACATGATTGACAAGGGTTTAAAAATCATAGGTAATAAAGGAATTCCACAAATCACTGGCATTTTTCTGAAACGAAAATCGTCCGAAAAGTGGGAGATAAACGAAAGTATTTCCGATTTCCGAAATTACCTCCGACATACGAAAATAGGAGGAAAGATGATGGAAAGGCAAGAACGGGAAAAGAGAGATGAGGAAGGAGTGCTGGCCGAGGGAAAATAAAACACTGCTCCATATCGATGATTTTTTTCATGGTGGGGGGTACCCCACACGCTCGACACGCGCAACCACGGACTCTTAGCGGCTGCCCGCCGTCTAGAGAACGACTATACCTACACCTACCGCCAAGCTTACTATCTGTGACGCCTTTACAAAATTGAAAGCATCTCGCCTCTAGGAAACATTAATGAAAGCGTTTAATAAAATGTCGCGAAGTCCACAACTAGCTTTTTTAGAAAAGAAAAGTTTCTGTTCATTTCACAAGTTTTCAATGATTTCAACCCAAGATTGGATCCGTGATTTTGTTGATTCAGACTTAGGTTTTATGAGCAGATTGCGTTTGTACTACGTTTTTTTTATTTTTCGAAGTTTTTAGAGGCGGAAAGCGATTTCTGGAAAGACGCTTGATAAATGACTCAAAGGCAGGGTTTGCAATGAAAATGGCTTTTTTGCTGTCCTCGTGTAAATTTAGATCCAGCCATCACAAAAGTAAAAAAAAGGAAAAATTGGAGAAAAAACGATCAGGAACAAATTTTTGCTTGGTATCCGCCCGCCCCCAATTATCACTATTTCTATAAATGCCTGTTTTTTCCGTCTTCCATTTCGCTCCTTAAAGGCAGTGTTCACGATGATTTTCGTTCCCGAGTTTTTCACATAAAACAATGCATTGGCCTCCAAGCGTTACCAAAATTACGAAGAAACAATGAAAGATGTGATGAAAGCACCAAAACGTCTTATTTCAGTGACATTATTCTCTGGCCTGGACTAGTTGTCCGACTGGATGAACATGTTCACGGTGATTGTCACCGGTAAAAAATGAGACTATTCGTAACTGGAAGAATATTTTAGGTAAAACAGTATTAGTTAGGGTCAAAAGGAAAGGACGGGGCAGTAGAGAGTAGAGAATCGCAAGGGTTGGGTCCACAAAAGATTTCATTGTCACAACGAGCAGTTCCAGTGAGAGTGAAAAGGTGGGGTGAGAGTAAAGGATTTGGTGCCTTACTAGGGCGTTTTTCTCGATTTCTTCGTCATTCCAGTTCTACCCGGAGGCCAAAAATTCGATTTACCGAATAATCTTAAAATCGATTATTATCGTGAACAATGTCTTGAAGTAAATGCTGGGCACTTTAAGAGACTACTGACTACTTTAAGAGCAAAATAAATCACGGATAAACAAACATTCATGAAAATCACGGATAAACAAACAAACGTTAATTAAAGGGGCGTGCGGACACCTGTAACTAACAGTCTCAACTAGTTTTTGTGCGTTTTTTCTGAACATTTTCACTTATTCTCACTTAATTTTACTTTTGTAATTACCATCCACCATTTTTATGGAGAGAGCTCAAAAATCGTTTTTCTCACCAACTCAGAGTATAATAAAAAGAGAATATATCATGATGTCTCACATCGAATTTTTATAGCTAGATGCTGTCCATAATGCAAAAACTGCGGTAGTAATCAATTTGCAAAAATCGTTCACAAATTCTGAAAAACAAACTCAATATCATGAAAATATTTCTGGGAAAACACTAGCTTCAGTGAAAATTTTTGGGTAACCAAATGACTTGCTTTTGTTTTTGCAAATACCCTCCTCGGTTTTGTTCAAAATAAAAATTTCCTAAAGATTATTGCTCTTCTAGAATTGGGAATCCCAGTGTTCTTCACCCCATGTTATACATTTTTGAAAAGCTTTATCAGGGCGCTGCTGTTGAAGTTGAGGTAAGACTGAGTTTGTAATGCAGACACTTTCGAGATCTCTGTTTGAGAGTGTACGACTGCCGTTGCCACATCAAAAAAAAATCGTGTCGAAGCTTAAAGAAAAAAAACGAAATCTGACCGAAGGTTGAAGTACAATGACTTTATACCACTAATCAGTAAGTAATTATAAATTAGGGTGAGATATAACACAATAATGAATCTTCCGGACTCATTATTGTAAGGTGTGCTCTGGCTCTTTAGTTTGTGAAACGGCCCCATTGATAGCGCACTGCTGCTGGACAAGCCCTCTGATCTCCCATCAGGGGTGTGGGTAAACGAAATTTAAAATTTCGCAAATCGTAAAACGTAACTACGACAAAACCACCGTAAATCGTAAACCGTAAATCGTAAATCGTAAATCGTAAACAGTAAACAATAGCAATAACCACAGAAAATATTATTACCATGGTGAAACACGAGAAACTACCTACTGTCCTACTGTCCACCGTTTCACATGCTAAATACATATTAGGTTGCGTTCAGTATTTGCCAGCTAACCACGTTTAAAGGCAGTGTTCACGATAAAAAATGTGTTTCAGTTTCCACTAGCAATGGATAGTGGAGGGGCAGACTGTAACGTTGACGTCGAAAGAACGCATGAAACCGAGCCAGGAAAAGCTTCAAAAGAGCCCGAATTTGTCACTTTGAGCGCAAGGCAAACCCCGAAAGCGCAACACGCGCCCACCGATGTGAACAAATGAATGCTCGAGGAACGATGATTCCCAATCATTAGCCCCGTTCTTCCCTTCATTCTCAGCTTCTCTCTTTACTCAGGTCAGCTCGCATAGATCGGCTGCAAAAGACGGAAGTTACAAGACTCGGACAACTCGTCCGCTATGTTTCCTTAGCTCAATTTTTGAGGGACCATAACTCTGTTCCCAGAGGGTATTGTACGATTTCACAGACATCATTGGAATCAGAGTGGAACCGTTTTCAAGATAGTCGGGAAAACAGAAAAACGATTTTTATCGTGAACACTGCTTTTAAAGGCACAGCCCAACCACAGAATCGCTCTTCTGTTTTTCTGCTTGTCTTGAAAATGGTCCTACACTGATTCCAATGATGTCTCTGGAATCCTGCAAGACCCCCTAGGAGCGAAGTTATGGCCCCTCAAAAATTTAGCTACAAAAGTATGGTGGACGAGTTGTCCGAGGCTTGTAACTTTCTTCATTTGCAGCCGATGTATGCCAGCCGACCTGGGCAAAGAGAGAGGTTGAGAATGAAGGGAAGAACGGTGGAAGTGATCGAAAACCATCGCTTATCTCGCCACTGTTGAGCTCGAAAGATCGTAAAAGGGGCGTGCCAAAGTGGCTTCCGGGTGTGGGCGCCCCAGGGTGGCTTCCTCCTATATCTCGCTTATTCGAAGGAATTGAGAGCTCGCACTTGGCACGTGTTATATGGGGTGGCTCTACTTGACAACCATGTGGGAATCTTAGATTTCAGCCTTCAGCTTGGACTGTGCCTTTAAGGGGTATGGTATACTTTCTCGCTGTCATGAGCGGCACGCATGAAATCTAGCACAAATCACTGCGGGACCCGCATCGGAGCAACAGCATCGGTTGCCGTAGGAACAGTTATGGCGCGTGAGCCGCAACGACGTGTCGCGGAAGGCTGACATACTGCAAATGTGCCGAAGCCTGTCGCTGTTCACCGCACTGCGAATGCGACAGGTTTAAAGATCGGGAGCTCCGCGACTGGCGGTCGCTGTCGTTGTGCAGAGCGACGCAACCACGTCTTGTAAAAGTATACCATACCCCTAATGGCACCGTCTTATCCGTATTTCTCTGCTTTCCCTTATCACTCATTCCACATCTTCTTCCCAGATCTTTAGAAGTCCACCAGTCCGATTCAGCTGTCCTCATATCTGCTGAACAACACCTCTCCCAAAACGCTAACTCCGTTGTAAGCGTAAAACAAGCCGAAAAGACCGCATTTGAGCGATTCTCAACGGCCGAATCGACGAACTCTTCCCATTTGCTAGCGGAACCGCAACACCGATTATACAGGCGGTAAGGATCGCACTGATATGTACTTCGAGTTCCCCAATACAGGTTGGCTCAAACTCGGTGCACGTACGTTGAAAAATATGGCACCGAGCTTGCGCCAACCTTCAATAGAGATCGCGAAGTATCAGCCCGATCCGTGGAAACTCTACATTTACTAGAGCTCAGTATCGGTCGCTCAGCGCAACTTATTTTTTCTTATATCCACTAATTTGCGAAATCAAAGCTTTATGGAGATAATACTGTAGGCAATACTAAGGCAACGTGAACATAGAGAACGCTTTCTAATTTTGCCACTTTGTGTATACTGTGCTTATCTGGGTCAAATTCCGGTCCGCAATTGCGTCTCGACACGCTTTGCGGCCGCACGCGCTCGAGTCAATCGAGTTTCCCGCTCCAAAGCCGACTCGATATGACTTTTTTTATACAGCTTTCTTTAATTTCGTTTAGTTTTCAGTTTCTAAAACGCACCTAGAGTCAACAGATCGGCAGCTGCGGCGCTGGAAACTCTTCCGACTCCGAAGCGCGCGGCCACAAAGCGTGTCGAGACGCAATTACGGATCGGAATTCGACCCAGATAAGCACAATAGTTAGGTTCATTGTTTTTTTGTTTTCTCGAGAAAAAACATTCAAATTCAAACCACGGCTGGGGCGGCGGTTTGAATCTCAGCGGCGGCTGGCTGGTTATCATCAGCCAGCCGCTGGTGAGATTCAAACCGCCGCGCCAGAAGCGGTTTGATTTTAAATGTTTTTTCTTGAGAGAACAGGAACGGACCTAACCATAGTTTAGTCTCCATAGTTAAAGGCAGTGTTCACGATAAAAGTAGTTTTCCTGTTTTTCCGCCTGTCTTGAAGACGGATTTCAATGATGTCCCTAGAATCGTACAAGACGTCCTGGAAACGGAGTTATGGCCCCTCAAAATTCAGCTAGGGAAGTATTGTGGACGAGTTTAGTATTGTAACTCCCGTTTCTTGCAGCCGGTAACTCCCGTTTCTTGCAGCCGATGTGTGCGAGCTGACCTAAGTAAAGAGAGACGTTGAGACTTTTGACCGGAAACCATCCTTCATTTAACCACGAATTCAGGGGGACTGTTATGGGACGTAGGCGGAGTGGCCCAATGGATTGGCTAGCCCACGAGATTTTCACCCACTTACCGGCCTTTTCCGTCGCATTTCCGTTCTTAATCTTCTAAAAGGAACCCTAAGCTTACGTTTTAACCAAAAAAACGTGGAACTTTTTTTTCGTGAAGACTGCCTTTAAAGAATGTAGCCAAAGCGCCCACCAAACGCTCGCGTTTGTGAGAGATAGCGGTTCCAGAAAAGGAGCGGAGATGACGAGGACAAATTGACTAGAGGAAACGATTTTGAGCTTCAAAATTTTGGGCGAAAAACGAACGCTCCTCTTGTTGATTTTTGTGGATTCTGAGTTGACGTAATCTACTCAAAAGGCGGGGCGGGCCAGGAGCACTATTTGAAGCGATTTTTGGGAATTAGGACAGTTGATCTTCATAAAAAACTCAAAACCAAAGCTCCTCGTGAAGAGCGCTTTTAGATTGCATTGCGTGGTAGGTGGCAGTTAGTGAGACGAGCGCTGCGCGCAACGCGGATCTGTGATCCACCGCCTCCAACTCCGACCATGTATCCCGCGTTATAATGATAGAATCACATCAGAGAATGATAAAGGGATCATGCTGCATTCACACGCCTAAGTTGGTCCCATCTCCTTACCAAAAACATTAGCATACGCAACGTGGGATTAGAGCAGGTCAATTGAAGATGTCTTGTGATTTACTTCCATTGCATGTATTTTTATTTACGAAAAATTACGATTTACGATCCGAATGTCGTGAATCGTAAACCGTAATTACGAGGCCAAAAAACACCGTAAATCGTAAATCGTAAACCGTAATTACGCACACCCCTGTCGCCCATGTTGAATGAGTTTGCTGACCCACAGCATATCCGCACCGCCGTTTGCCCATCTCAAAAGTTGGCTCATTGCCTCAAGATGGGAGATGGACTGATAAATAGCCTGGGACTCGGTTCAGTGGGCTCCTTAACCGTCTTAACGGCCAGGTAGGTTGAAGCCCGGAAATTTTGGTTTGTACATACAGTTGTACATGAGTATGACTGTATGTGTTAAGATTTTCTAAGTCGTATAAAGAGCTAGCGGTTTAGGTATAGATTCTGGCAGATTGCTGAAGATTTCTGGCAGATTACGAGAAAATTCTAACTAATTGCGAATAAATTACGAATCCTTTTGGGAGAAATTCCGCCAGAAAGGAGTGGTAAAGCTGTCGAATTTCCAGGATTTCTGGTAGAATTTTTTTGCTGAGTAAGCTCTGGTACATCCCTAGTGACCTGTTGATTTCGATTATCACTTGCAGCGGAGCGGTGGGCCTGGGACAGGGACTGTCTACACACCGAGGGAGGAGTTGTCCCGTTTTTGCAGTTTGAAACGTCACGCCACTCACTGCGAGCGAAGTGGTCCCGGGTGGAATTAGAGCCGCGGAAGGCGGGGCATCTGCTCCCACGGTGTGTAGAGAGACCCTGTCACGTGGGCCTCGGTGAAATATAACTAGTGATAAGGAGGTTTCGACGAAAAAGCTACCACTCCGCGCTGTGATAACCGAAAACATGAGTTCACTTGGGATGAAACAGAGTCTAGAAAATTGAGAGCACGGAAATAGTGCATAATGAATGGATAGCTACTAAAAAAACCTCCGAAGAACTTTTGCTATGCTTTTTCCTTCATTCATACACTCTTTACATGTTCTCTATCACACCATTTACTGATCCAGTGTCAGACCCCTATTGTGCACTAGGAATGTCGTTTACAGTGGATTTCCGTATGTTTCGTTAGCGTACTGTCGACATGAATCCTAGTGATATTTTGCGTTACCTATGGAAGGTTTGAGCAAATTCGGTGCCATATAACATATGTAAAGTAAGTCCGAATGAGAATGGCCGACCATGCGGCCGCCGTGCTTGGCAGGCGGCCGTCGCATGAGCCGCTCTCGGACGAGTGTTCAAACGGTTGCCCCTCGGCTGCAGAGCTGATTGATTGCCTGCTAACAGCCGCTGCCGGCCCCGCTCCTAGTGAATGGTTGCGGGGAAATGCTCGCTGTCATTTCGCATGCTCGTCCGAGAGCGGCGCACGCGACAGCCGCCTGCCACGTACGACGACCGCATGGTCGGCCAGTCTCATTTGTACTCACGGTGCACCGAGTTTGCACCAACCTTCAATGAGGAGCGCAAATTATCACTAGGATCCATGCCGACTGTACGTGGTTCGCAATGTCGTACACCTTTCGTAATGAACGAAAAACTCGGAATCGGAAATTATCGTGAACACTGCCTCTAATACGGTGTCGATGGAACCGCGTTGATCGTTTGGAGTAAACATTTCAGATGGCGGACTTTTTGTTTATCCTCGACAAAGTGTTACATACCATCTCTATCGCGTTCAATTCCCTGCTTCTACTGATGTACTTCATACGCCCTTTAAAGCTCGACACCTCGAAATACTTCATACCAATCACTGCTATACAGAATATTGTCTTATCTCTATGCTGCATCCTCATCGTGCCGGTTAGACCACTTTACTTTTTCATATTCAAGTATGGAGAGGACTCAAAGCTGTTGTGTTACAGAGGGCTGTCGCTTGGAATTTCTGCTGGGTGCTTGCTGCAACGGGCATGATAGATGTGAAAGTGCTGAATCAGTGCCTTTTGCAACTACTTCTCATTGTTTTTCTACTTTCTATTCTAACCATCGCTAATAGCTTTTTCTACAGGTATCTTCGAATATGCAGGTAAATTCATTTATTCTTTACACATTGATCACTAGTCTACTTTAATTTGACCACGATCTGACACAATTTCAGATACAATTATTTCGTATTCTTATCGTCTGCAAGAGGAATCCTATTGATTGCTCTGGCAAACGCACTGATCCTTACGAATTGGGCCGTCCACTTGTACTTTGGTCTTTGGCCTAGTGATTCAACAATTGATTATTTGGCGCTGCCTATACGGGAGATACTTTCAATAAATCTGCACACTACTGCCTTTTCCGTCCTTTGTGTTAAGGTAACCTATGAGCTTCATTATTTCGTGAGTGGTGTTTTAGTGGGAGATCTTGCCCAATCGTCACGGTTCGCACTGATACTTCGCGTTCCTCAATGAGCAATAAAGGCAGTGTACACGATCGAAACAGTTTGGATTTCTACGTAAGTCGAATGGCCTGGGGCTCACTGCATCAATATTGCTAGAAAAACGGCTAATAACGAGCACGAAAGAGTCCTATACTGCCCTCAGCTCGAGCGTTCCGCTCATGCAACGCCCACTCCCTCAACAGCTACTGGTAAAGGTGCACAACTGAAAACCCAACTTTAAGAAGAAAGGCGACTATCAGCTGGGTAAGTTTAGATGAGCGGAGTGAATTATAATCCCCTGAATGTATGATGTTTCCCCAAAGTCAGTTTTTTCAGTGGTCTATGGAATAGTAACGATTGAAAGGAGTGGGCGTTGCGTGAGCGGAACACCAGATTTTAGGGTCGTTTAGGGCTCTGTTGTGCTTTTTGGCGGCTTTCCCAAGATTGTTGGTGAAATTGGTTACGGGCTTCTCGATTTGCGGTGAAACTCGAAGACTGATTTTATCATGGACACTGCTTTCAACGCAAACTCGGTGCACACATGTATAACACACAGTCCGTATGGAACGTACTGACACTTTGAGTTCCTTATTCAAGGTTGGCGCAAACCAGGTGCCATATGTTATGAAATACGTGCACCGAGCTTGCACCAATTTTTAATAGGGAACGCAAAGTAACAGTAGGCTCCACGGCAACGGTTTACATAAAGTCTGCCCGCATGAGACTGTTCGCCCAAGCGGTCGGTGTGCGTGTCCAGCTCCGCCGCGAAACCTTTTTCCACCCCAAAGATCGAATAGCAGTATTATTAGACGAATAGTAAATAATATCCAGTCGGCAGTTTGTAGCCGTGGAAGGGCTCGCCAGAACAATGCCGTTGCGATGTTACCCTGACAAGCGCGACGACCGCTTGGGCGGACAGTATGATTCTGGCAGACTTTATGCACCACGCATGCGCCAACGCACAAAGACGAAAGCAACGTATCAGTGTGATCCTTGCCGACTGTATGCCTTCAGCCGGCTAAGACTTACAAGGAAACCACTGTTAGCCAATGTGGCCATTCCCAAAGAGGTGTACATTTCTTTAACTGTTTCTGGATTGGAATCCAAATTACCTGTCAGAGCTGCCTACAATAGCTTTCAGCAAAGGTATAGGCGTTTTCACTCGTTTTGCTGTGTTGGTTTTGTTTCCTTATATCAATGAGGTGGTGCTGGGAGCGTTTAGGGAAACATTATCAGACCTGCTTTGAAGACACCGTACGCGCAGAAAACCATGTATTATTTTTTCATGTTTTTGTGTACCTTGGCCTCTCCAGTGAACAAAAATGTCGAAGGGGCCCATGAAGAACCTTTACTTGTGAAGAAAAGTCAATATTGTAAATGCAAATGAACACATTGTAAATGTGAATTTGAACTTTGCGATAAAATCAATTTTGAAGTTCTTCTGCATTTAGAGCCCTCATTGTCACTGTCATTTTCGAAGTTTTCTGCATGTGGTGCTTGTTCCGTAACTGATTCTCATGTTGTTTGACGGTCGCATCAGCATTCTATGAAAAAGTGCTAGATGACTGGTGAGAACTGGTGGCGGATCCTCATCTTTAAAGGCAGTGGTCACGATGAAAAACGTTATTGAAAAAAACTACAAAAATCAGCTTAGATATAAAACAGCTCAAAAACTATGAAGGTAGCGTGGTGAAAAACGGGCTAGAATTAGAGTTATTAAGGCCCTAAATTTCCAGTTCGTGCACACGTGCACAGAAAGATCACAGTCTCATGCCAAGCAGTCAAAAATCATCAACACTCAGAGGAAGAAATAAAGGCGAATTCACCTTATAAAACAGTTAAACAATGAAAGCAAGCACTTCAGTCAATGTTTTTGACTAGATGTGTACATAAATCCGAAAGTTCATTGATTGAAATTCAAGTTCAAGCCAGCTGATGTTCTTTATATTAGAGGTCATAGATGCCAATGATGTGGGGTGGACTCGTCCACCATCAAAGGACAAGAAAGTTCAGGCTTCGAATTTGGCCCAGAACGGCTGTTTTTCGCGATTTTTCTTTTAGTTTCCACTACTCTATACCCAGAAAAGGGTCTAGAGAGGAAAAGAAGTCGAGCATATTTGAGCGCGACCACTGCCTTTAACCCCTTCCAACCTTATTACCTTACGTTTTTGATACGCCGAATTTCTTCAACGCTTTCTGAACCCCATAACTGATAGAAGTAAACGCCGAACCGAAAATCCGTACACGTCCAAAATGCTATCAGTCTGCACATAGTTCGGAAAATGTGCTTTTACCAAACTTTGCCTAGGGGGTTATTTTGGGCCCTGAACACGATTATGAGTTCCGTTTGTGAATTTTCGAAAAATTATTCCGCTTCCTGTAAAGTAAAATAAGTAAGAAAATAAGAGGAAAAAACGCCTACAACTTTTTCCAGAGTGATTCTAGGCAGTTGCGAAGGGCATATTCAAACTCTCCCTCAAAAAAATGATTCTAGAAAAGAACCTCTCGATCGGAATGGCCAGTTTGGTTAATAGTAGTTTCCTTGTTAGCCGCAAACACGTATAGTCTACAGCAATGGATGGAGGCCCTGGTGCGGTCACGGACTCTTCCTAACTTACTGTAGTCTGATTGTGTTATCACTTTTTTTCGAAATAACTGAGACTGGTAGGTGAGTTTTTGTTTCCACTCTCATATCTTCCAAGCGTTTTCATTGCTTCCACAGATGTAGTCGTATCGGTGAAAACACAGACTCACCTATTTATTACAGCCGTTTTGGAAACATGAGTGATACCACTAGCAAACTACCGTATGTTAGGACGGGTCCGCAACCGCACCTCAGCCTTTTTCCATTGCCGTGAACTATAAACACTTTTATAATGATTGGAGCATGGAGAATGTCGGTAAGTTTCTGTGTATATCATAACAAACAGAATCTGACCAACATCACTGTACAAGCACACCCATGCTGATTTTTTTTCGCTGGGTTGCCGTAATCCTGCGCGTAAATTAAATAGCTTTACGTTACAATTAGTCATCCAAATATTAGTAGCGGTTTTGCTATTTAGATGCATCCGTGGATATACTTATTGCGATCCTTCCGAGCTTGTATTTCAACGTGGTGATTCTCTCTTAGTTTTTTCATGGTCTCCTCATAGTTTTTGTGAAGTTTTCTAATCATTGCGCTCATACCTGAAGTGGTGCTCTTTCGGAATATGATCTACTAAAAATTCAGTGAAATCAGCAATTGTTTGAATTTGACTGACCGCTCGGTTGGTCACATCAAACAGTTCAGTGTGTTTGAAAAATACTAGTTCAATCGACCGCTTTTAGTGGGGTGAACATTATTCATGAAATTTCTCTAGTGGGTCAGGCAATGGATGTCTGTCTCAGTAGAAAGACAATTTAGACATTTATCCGCTTACAGCTGTACAACAAGAATCAAACCGCCTGCTTATTTATGAACTCGACGAAAAAAAAACAGTTTTCGACATTTCTGGGGTAACAAAACGTCTCCTGGCCGAAATGTAACTGGGTGGGAAGTCATACGCCAAAAAAATAGTGGCTGTCGTAAGATATGTGACAAAGTCCGCAGCCATGCAGCCGACGCTATTTTATTTACGCGCAGGATTACGGTAGCCCTGCGCAAAAAATGATCGGCATGGGCGTGTTTGTCAAAAAAATCGGGAATCTGTAGGGTGCTGATCGCGAATCTTCCCCTAGAAGATGTCCCGGCGAACAGTCTTTCCGACCTCTGCAATCAGAAATGATATGTAGAGCAACACTCTCTTGTAAGCCACGACTCCGATGGTGCCCTTCGGTTGGGGTCGTTCCAAAAGGGATAATTCGCATATTTAACTTGTCGATTATAAACGATAAGAGCTGCCACCGTGTTCCAAGTTTGAAAGCTTCCCAACACAGATAAGATCACCTAATACGAATTTTTAGGTTCAGCTCGATTTCAAGTGGTCTGCAATAATATTCAGTATCGATTCAATGCTCCTAATGTCAATATTAGGGGTAGTCGGAATATTTTGGGCTGTAGAAATCAACAAAACATTGAAGAAGGCACCACTGAGTAGTCACACAAAGGTCATGCAACGCAGAATGAACAACCTGCTAGTAGTACAGGTAGCGTTGAGAAGAAAATGTCTCATTACTACCATGGTCCAAATCACGGTATTATGCACATTTATTTCAGACCGCATGCCCAGCGCTGTTTCTCCAAGCACCATCGTTGGCCCAGTATGTAATGATGTATGCGGGAATGAACAGTAGTACTACCGTAATTTACTGCAGTTGTATTCTGTGGATGTTATTTCCTTTGTTCAGTCCTTTGATCACCATTGTATTTTTGAGAGAATACCGAAGCTTCTTTCTGAGAAAGTTTGGGGTGGAGAAAACCTCTAGCGTATCTGTGAGACAGGCAACAAGAACAAGATTGCCTTCCATCAACGTTCAGCGTGTGCCATATAAAGGAATGTATTAGAATTTCTTCCGCACTTCATTCAAGTAAACTTTGGGGAGCTCCCATAGAGCTTCCGGTCGATTATCATTAACAGCTGAGTGGTGCGCATGAATGAAATATAACTGGTGATGGGGCTGTTCCTACGAAAAAGCAACCGTTCACTGATGATGCTTCTCGAAATGAAGGGTCCTTGTATAAGAAATGCACCGAAAAGTGCATGTAGATAGACTGCGTTTCATTCCAAGTGAACTCATGTTTTCGGGTATCACAGCGCGGAGCGGTGGCTTTTTCGTCGGAAATTCCTTATCACTAATAATATTTTACTGAGGTCCACCGCTCCGCGGCTGGTGATAATCCAAATCGACAGGTCACTAGGGATTTACCAGTAGCTTATGTGATTCGAGACGGCAATATGCTTCGTTGTTCTACCTTTGTTTCCAATGCCATAAATATTGTTACAGCAAATCCGGTCATCGGCCCCCTCGTTCTATAAGCATTCGCACAAATTAAGTAATGGACTCGAACGGGTACATACTTCATAGGTTTGGCAACTCAAAGCCAAACCGAACCTTTCCAACCGCTTTGCTGCTTGAGTGATAATATGTCAGTATGCAATAGCATTGTCGGCGGTGTGGGTGACAGACACCACACGTCACGTATTGGGGGCATCTGCGACAGGATTCTGCACGCTATGCTCGCTCAATACCGACACTGCCACAGCGGGTGAAGTAAATACAAACTTAGGCCCAAGCCCTGCTCGAGCTTACACGTACATTTTTTTTACCACACAATACTCAGCAATATAATGAGTCACAAATGAACCATAATCGGCCTTGTCGCCTTTGATTCATGACTCCGATGCAGTACATATAACAAAAATACACATGGGCTGTCCACAATACTGAATAGGGCCGTAGCCTGCGGATATTACCGCCACAGTTGACCTACGCGACGCGTAGAGTGACGTTGATCGATCGTGGTTCTGGTTGTCTGGAGTCCTCTGCGTCTCTGCCGCATTGCAAAATTCTACCGTTCTAGCGGGCCACCAGGCCCAGCGCCTGTGCACTCTGCCGGCCCTCTAATAAGGGATGACGTCAGCAGTTAGGCTAAATGCATAGTTCCCGTGACAAGCGACGCGACATATTGCCTGTCATCCATATCGACCGAAAATCGATATTGCTGATATGCACTGTCGCGTTAAGTATGCACTAGGACTTAGAAAGAGAACAGTCACGACACCTATAAAAGGTTTAATCGTCAAGTTTTTGGAGCTTCTTTATATGGCTGGAACCCACAGGTCACACTGAAAAAGATGTCTTTTTTTCAATTCACTTCGGAGCTATTCAGAGCGAGTCATAGCCAAAAGACGCTTTTGTTGCCGCACCCTACTCTCCGTCTCAGCCGGTGGCTTCTCATACCTGCCTCTGCCCTCACAGTAGGCAAGGAGGGTGGGGATAGATGGAGGGGAGGGCGCCGCTATCACTGCTACGACCGGGAGGCACCACGGATCATCTCAAATCACGAGAGTCAAAAGTGCGGTTTTAACAAATTTTTGCAGAACATGACAGAACATGTACTCGAGCATCATGGGCTACCAGACAGTCTGGTAAACACGTATTCGGTGTCTTCTAAGTGAATACTAAGAGAACTGTCTCTACTTTGGCAAATAACAGTGCCGCCCAACACAAAGCTGTCACTTCGCTAGAATGTGGAGTACACACTGGGCTTGATTTGAATATTTTCCCGGATAATCGGATTTCGGGCTGCTCTGAAAAAAGGTTCGTTTTCGGAGAATCGGAATTTGGTTCGATTCGGATTTGGCGTTTTATTGCGGTGTATCTCTTTTTTCAGTCGCCAAAATTTCGAATCACTCGGACGGATATCCGAAAATATTCGAATCGGCTCCCATAGACTGGACTACGCAGTGTGTCACTATTAACAATTGAACCGAGTGCCATCTTAATGCAAATTTTGCGTCAAGTATGCGGGAAATCCAATGCTTTCAAGCCCTCTAGCATGCAGATTCAAACCGGTTAAAAACTTCAAATGAGCTATCATCACTACTGGGGTCGAATTCATGAACGCGTCTGGTTAGGGTAGGGGTAAAGGCGTCGGCGCCTTTGATGATTAACCGCAAGGGAAGAAAGTCTCGAAACGGAACAGCATCTTAGTTGCCCCAGCCTCTTAGCTGGGTTAGCCATGGGCACGGTTGGTTAACGATCTGCCGCTCCCGCATTGTGATCATCAAAGGTGCCGACGCCTTTACCTACCCAAACCAGACGCGTTCATGAATTCCACCCCTGAAGATGTGCATTTCCTACCAAGAGACTTCAAGGAAGGTAGAAGCCGAAAAAACTTCCATTACGCGTTTTATTGTCTCCTGCTCCTGTAATGGTATACTCCAAACATGCCAGCGGGATGTTAGAGGCAGTGTTCACGATAAAAAACCGTATTCTCAAAAAAAAGCAATCGTTCCTCCGGTGAAAATAACGCAGGTCACGTGTCAAATGGCGTGGGCAGAGCGATTCATTCACTGGACTACAAGTTTTTCACCCACCTCCTGACAGTTTTTTGTCGTACTTCCGTTTTTACTCTTCTTAGAGTAATCCAGAGCTTACGTTTTTACCAAAAAGGGGCAACTTTTGCGTCGTGAACACTGCCTCTAATGGTAGCTCGCTTGTGTGCTACCATTGAACACTGCCTTTAATAATGGTAGCTCACTTGTGCGCTACCAACGAGGAAAAAAACTTCCAACATTTCGATCAGCTAATGTAATGGATTCAGAGCAGATAGACGTATAGCACGTAATGTAGGAGAGTCAAAGAAATTGCTCCGCGAAAGATTATCGCTCCCAACGCTCGTTTTCGAGGTGTTCAGTTACAATTTTCCTGAATGCCTTATGACTCACAGGGACAGATTTGAGCCTCTCAAACAGTTCAAATGCAAGGGCCGCACAAGCCGCAGTCGAGGTTCGAATTTTTGCGCAGAATTTCCAAAGCTCCTCCCTGGTAATCAATGCTCTCGCCGAGGCAATACACCCAGCAGGGCTGAGCGAAATAAAATTTCAAAATTTTGGAATATGTTTTCAATCTTTGGAACAAATTGTTTTCTCGGTTTTCGAAAATCGGGCGCAAAACATGCGAAAATGCGCGGGACTGCGCTTTTCGGAACGCGCAACAAGAAGATTTCGAGAAAAATCTCCGATAGGCTCGCCTGAATTCTTGAAAGCATATTTGGTTCGCTGTCGAAGTCGCTTCTAACTATACCCTACCTTAAAGGCAGCAGTGTTCGCGATAATTTTCGTCACTGAGTTTTTTCACATGAAACATTGCGTTGGCCTCCAGGTGTTAACAAAGTTACGAAGATACGGCGAGAAACGCATCCAAACATTGTAATCCAGTGACATTACTCGATAACATGGACTACTTGTCTGGTTGGAGGAACATGTTCATGGTGGTTATCACAGGTGGAAAAATGGGTCAATCTAAAAATAGAAGAGTATACCATGCAAATCAGGATTACTTGGGGCCCTAAGGAAGGAATGGAGCAATAGAGAGTAGATAATTGCAAAGGAAGGGTCCACAAAAGATTTCATTGTCAAAACAAACACTTGCTGTGATACTTAAGGATTTCGTGTATTTCTGGTGAGTTTTTTTTTGATTTCTACGTCATTTTAGTTCTACCCGGGGCCACTAAACCAATATAGCGAATGATCTTAAATTGAAGATTCTTGTGAGCACTGCCTTTAATAGAACATTTCTGCGACTTCAGTAGCACATAGAACGTCTAGATTTATACAGCACAGAACCGTATCAACTTAAGCTACTATTCATCAAATGAAGTTAAAGGCAGTGTTCACGATGAAAATCGTTCTTGTGTTTTTTCGCCTATCTTGAAAACGGCCATATGCTGATTCCAATGGTGTCTCTGAAATCATACAAGACCTTCTGTGATAGCAGTTATGGTACCTCAAAGATTGAGCTATGGAAACATGGTGGACGAGTTGTTCGAGGCTTGTAACCTCCGTCTTTTGCAGCCGATCTATGCGAGCTGACCTGAGTAAAGAGAGAAGCTGAGAATGAAGGGAAGAACGGGGCTAATGATTGAAAATCATCGCTCATCTCACGAGCTCGAGCATTAATTTGTTCACGTCGATGGGCGTGTGATGCGCTTTTGGGGTTTTCAATGCGCTCGAAGTTGCAACTTCGGGCTCTTTTGGGGCTCTTCCTGGCTTGTTTTCATGCGTTCTTTCGATGTTAACGTTACAGAGTGTCCCTCCACAACCCAATCCTAGTGGAATTTCGAAAACTTTTTTCATCGTGAGCACTGCCTTTAAGAAACCAAGTATTATTGCAGAAATCGCGACTATTCGACTGATCCTGTGATGATGGTGATTAATGATCATAAGCGGTGAATCAAAAAATAAAGCATCCTACGCGCTGAAAACCACCTCCCGTTTTTTTTTGGGTTATAATCATTGGTTGGACCCGACTAAAAACGTAGGTAGTTTTTTGGGTCACCAACGCATTATTGTCAAGATATGGGAGATCGAATGCCCTGAATTCCGTCAAAACAGACCGGCCCTCCGACTATGGAAAAATTGCATCAGCAGTAGACCAATCCCGTCTTGGAGGCTCTCAATCGATGACTTCAGGGCAAGGTCTATCCAGGGTCCCGGCACTATCCATTGCTAATCAAGCTCGACCTGGTAGCAATGTCGCCGTGACGGTGCCTCAACACAGCCGCGATGAAAACAGCCTCGGATGTGATCAGGCACTTTCACAGCGACATTGATACCAGGTCGCGGTGACGATTGTGAGCTTGATGAGCCAAGGCTGGTGCCGAGTTCCTAAATAGACCCTGCCCTGAGGCACCGCTCAGGAGCCTTCCAGGCGGGGTCGGTCCTACACGAGGCATACCTATATGGTTTTGTCTGTAGCACTTCTTTAGTCGCTATTTTTCGCATGACAAGGTCTACTCACCACATTGCCCACAAAATGGAACCCTAACCAAATCACAATGTAGGTGAATTCATTGAGGACACTCAAAATTACACCACTGAAGACAATATATTCCACAAGGCATTAGAGAATCTCCCTCCAACCTCGTTACAAAGAGTGTGACCGGTTCCAACGATTGCGTTAAGGGATCGATAACGAAACAATCATGCTTAACAAACGTGCTAGAAGATGCGCAACAAGAGGTACGTGTAGATCAACAACTCATGGACACGTGCTTTAGAGTACAAATAAAAGTGAGAAATTACTGCTGTACTAGAACACAATACAAGATCCGATTCAGAAGTCACTAAACAACATTCGAGCTGCAAAGTACCCTGAGCAACAGAGATACAATAAACCTTACACCTTTCTAAAAAACCGTCAGCAAAACATAAAAGAAACACACAACAAGCTCAAACCCAACGAGGTGAGGGTCACCGACAGCTTTAAGCTAAAAAAACTGATGAAGGCAACTGTCCCAATTCGGGACTCTTCTGTCCATATGTCAATTACTCCCTTGTTATTGTTCTTAATTTGCTGAAGCGAGCCACCACCCTGGTGGCCCGACCTCTGGCATACGCCCCTTTACGACCTTGATGGGGTGGATCATTTTATGTGGTGGACTGGTCATTATATTCTCTGGTTGTCGTCTCACCGCCTTTCGGCGGACAATAAATAATCTGAACCACCAAGTATTCTCTGGGCACTGAAAGCCCATAGTGGTGAAATAATCCACTGCCACCGACAATCTGGTGCGTCGGCTAAACTTGTGCCGTTTTCATACAGTTCACCCAAGACTATTCAAATTGAAGCCCACCCAAGACTGCCGGATTAGGTGTACCCTATCTGTCTGGACCGTTAGTGGTAGTATTGTTCATAATATCTCTACCAATTATAGCACGCTTTACGGTCAAAGTTGTTGTCGGCGCACTTAAGGTCATCTGGGTTGTCTTCAAATTTGTCGTATACATGACACAGCGCGCAAAAAGGCACATCTATCATTAGATTATGAAGGATCTTATTCTCTTTTCGTCATGTCATAATCACTTCTACGTACATATTCCTCTATATACTAACTACTCGTCTGCCACCCACCTTTGCCTTTCGTCATCCCAACTCCATTCTGGTCAACTCCCTTTCCCCACCTCGTTGCTGCACTATCGCCGTCGTCACTTACCCCTTCATCACGTACACTCATGCTTATTCGCCATATTACTGCATAATGGTCAGCCTCCCACTCACCTTTGCCGTCGTTCATTATAATAATGGTTATTCGCCATCGTAATGGTTATCCTATATGGTACTATGTACATTCTATATGGTCTATATGGTTCTATATATGCTGGAATCAATCCGTGTCATCCAATGCTATGCTGCAATTAAACAAACTGGCAACAACGACAACAACACCAACGACCGAGGATTGATAACCATGTGAAATTTTCAGATGATTTTTTTTGAAATTATTATGTTGAATCGTAGTTTCTAGTTTTGTTGTTGACATACCATGCATTTTCATCTGTATTACTATGGTGTAACTAATGCTATGTATCCCTTTGTGTCAGGCGGAGTGTCCCGATTCGGGACTCTTCTGTCCATATGTCAATTACTCCCTTGTTGTTGTTAATTGCTGAAGCGAGCCACCACCCTGGTGGCCCGACCTCTGGCATACGCCCCTTTGCGACCGTGATGGGGCGGATCATTTTGTGTGGTGGACTGGTCATTATATTCTCTGGTTGTCGTCTCACCGCCTTGCGGCGGACAATAAATAATCCGAACCACCGAGTATTCTCTGGACACTGAAAGCCCATAGTGGTGAAATAATCCACTGCCACCGAAAACAACGGAAATCACAATATCACGGACTTGCGGCGAAGCACATATCGAGGACAAGAAAATAATTTGAGAAATATGTTATTGAAGACAACGCTGTTTTAGAAATAGGTATATCATAGAAATGCTGACAAGAAAAACAATTTCTTCTCGATCAACAAGTACAAACAAAGCAAAAATGGAACGAAAGCCATCCTACTCCGGCAGTGACGTCAAATTCTGAAAAGAAAAACAATTTCTTCTCGATCAACAAGTGCAAACAAAGCAAAAATGGAACGAAAGCCATCCTACTCCGGCAGTGACGTCGCGATGTTTCGGCAACCTCCAGTGACCGACCTACGACAGTGGTCCGACTTTGACAGCCCTCAGTCACTACAACGTCATCAGCATTTATCGCCTTCTATTAGTGTCAGCGTCATCAACCGGTACTAGACCTCTCTCAACGTTAACATCGCCAATATATCAGAAGTGATGGAATTTTGTTCTCGTTTGGAGTGTCATGAATTCGGTTCATGATGTTTTGGGTAGTAATTTGCTAATGTAGGATGTACATATCGTCCATCACTGGATGAGGGATGGCCGCGACGCTGCTTGGCGGGAAAAATTGCGCGATCAATAGCCCCTCTCCCTTCGTTTTCCCGCGCGCAATTTTTCCCGCCAAGCAGCGTCGCGGCGATCCCTCATCCAGTGATGGACGATATTTTGTGTGTATGCAACAGGACCGTAAGCGTAAGCAAAAGAACAAGAAGAGACAAACACAGAAATGGTTAGTTGACAAAGGATCAAAACGCAATCATCAGTTTTGGCGGGGTTGACGCCTAGCCGCAAGCTTATCATTATGTCAGTCTTGATCTTCCGTGCTCAGGAATGTCATGAATTCCATTCGTGACATTTTTAGCTATCACACTGACACTGCATTCATGAGATAATAGCGTACCGCCCAGTTGTGTAGTATAAAAGCGCCCTGTTCAAAGCCACTGGGTCGGCATACCTCTCTGAGCGTTCCACCGCCAGCAGACGGGCCCACCACCGGCATACAACCAATACGAAACGAATACAAGGGACATATAACATAAACATGTTACGCACACATACGAAACCCGATCGCCGTCGAGCACGGGACACCGCGACGTAAAGCTGCACGTGGCTGGAAACTTAACGAGGCAGATACACTCCAAAAAAATCAAATGCTTGTTCTTGCGACTTGTGGATTGTGATGGCAAACGCAGGCTTCACACAACATTGATGTCGCGACAGTGCGAAATCAAAGGTTTTACTGGAATCTAATGTTATTCGCGGTATGATAACGTCATGACAGAACTTCGCGCTCTCTGTTATGATCCTTCCACGTATAGTTGTCCGTGAGCTGAGTTTCGCGAAGGCGAGTTCCGTTGCACAGCCTCTCGGACACCTTCAAGTTGCGCAGGAGCATCACAATTGCGTTCACCTTCGACCTCAGCTCATGAGGTGGCAGATCTGGTGACTAAAGGAAGTTAAGAAACTCTGGCGATGCATTCATCCACATCATCCTTGATGAAGTCCGAACTAGTATAAAACTTTAACTTGCTTCGCAATAGTGATATGACGCGTTCATTGTGGCTCGTCGCTTCAGAGTTGAAACTACAAAGGATAGCACGTTTCTGCATTCCTTCATAGCCGTTCGCGCGCAGACACGCACCAAAAACGTGCTCGAATAATTCGCCGGCAACTATTTATTAGCTTCGACGCTAACTGGATGTTTCTAAACTCGGCAGCGATAATATCTTCACCGCTTTTGCAGAGCCCATTTCTTGAATTCAAATTCTTTGCTGTCAAAGCGCACGTTCTCGGTGAGCTCGAAATTGAGGAAAAATCTTCTTAAGTGGCTCCTCTTAATTAAAAGCGGCCGTAGTTCACTTTGATTTGATCGAGGCTGCACTAGCAAACACTGACGAAAGTCACCTTTAAAAACCGTCAGTGCACCGCCGAAGAGCGTGTTGGGATTCTTGCGCGTATTTCGCATAATTGCCTGCTGTAAGAATAAAAACAATTATACTTTTCCCAAACAAAAATCGGCAATCTCGGCCAGTGCAAGGTTGTGAGGGCACCTCAGCTCTTTATGCAATAACATCTCGGCTTCTTCATAGAGATGGGTTGAACATGACTCCAGGGGCGGCATGCACGTACGCGGCGGGTTAGGTTGGGGTTATGCAGGGTTTGAGGCGTCGGCGCGTTTGGTGATAGCAGCACGAGGGCTGAAAAGGGGTTGCGCTAGAAGTGCAAATTCGTTCCCTCTCCAACCCTACCTAGGACGGCGGGGCAGCCAAAGCCACCAGTTATTGATTGTCTCCAGCACTCGCAGAACAATCGTCAAACGTGCCGACGCCCCAAACCCTGCCCAACCCCAAACTAACCCGCTGCGTACGTGCATGCCGCCCGTGGGCATTTCCGTACGCAGCCGGATATTTTGGGGTTGGGCAGGGATTGGGGCGTCGGCGCGTTTGGTGATTGCTCTGCGGGTGCTGGAGACATGGAAACGTCGATGTCAATCAGGCTCCCGCAACAACAAGAAAGCTCGATTTCATGCTCACACTAGGGATTGCTTCAAATTTTTGCGGATCAGTGTTTTGATAGTTGTAGGTGTACGGCAGAACATAAGCGATCCGTGCTCGAAATCCCCTAAATACCCCAGGAGATTCTAGAGAAGGGCTCATTCATAGCTCAGCAAGTAGAAGAAGCGTACCAAAAGGACGATTGAACTCAAAAGCTATACTTTTCCTCTTCTTTTGGCAAGCACTGCAAGGTTAAACAAAATTAGAAGTTTTATTCATAAAACATGTAAAAAAAGAAATATTTTTGACTAAAGGTGCCAATAACTACAACCAGAATGATCAGAAACCAGATGACCATAAACGTCTATATCTAGGATAATTGCCCGGAACAAATAACTAAAAAAAGAAAGACACTCAGATCTTTTTTCTTGCCCCGGATCTGTTCCGGAACTCTCCTGAGTACTACCCACGGACAGTTCTTCTCGACTAGTCCGCTAGGATAACTCTTTTTTGTCCCCTTTTCTAATGCATTGCAAAATCCGACCCATAGAGTCAATAACTGCAATAGAAAAACGAAATAAGATATTCAACTCATAGAGTCAATAACTGCAACCGAGATGATGAAGGGTGACCACAGATGAGGTTTTTTAGAAAAAATTACTCGATGACCCTTCAGAACTTCTTTAGAGATTTCCTTCAGAGGCAACAATTGATGCGAATGATATCAAGGAAAGTATGAAGTGAACGTAGAGTAACCCTAAAAGATTATAAAAAACACCTTGCTAAAGTGGAATAAGAATCTTTAGAAATGCTCCAGAACACTTGAGGTGAAAAACCCCACCAAGTTTCTGCATTGGAAGCATATATACATGTTATTACACATTCGAATTTCGTAAGGGAAAGTCTAAATTTTCCCGCATGCTGTCGTGTCACATGTTTAATACGTGAACGTTGCACCCAAAACGACGTAAAAGACGCCAGTACCCCTAGGGAGCTCCCATTCTACTCCCCCGGTTGTTTCGATGTGTACCCCGCAGCAAAAACCTCGCAGAGGACCTCGTGCGCAAGGGCCCGAAAATAGAGGGGGAGGTGCGAAATTTTCGTCTGATGTGAGTGGATGGGAGCAAGGTCAAGCGGGGCGCTGCGGATTTTTTCGAAATCGGAGCGAACCCTCTACCACCATCAAAATTTTTTTTAAATCAAAATTTTTTGCGAGCCCCCCCCCCGGCAGAGCTTAGGCTGTCAATTTTTTTCGGAAAAAACGTCAATTTTTCGGTTTCAAAATGTTATTTACCGCGGGTTTCGCCGCGCGCGCGACAATTTTCGCCACGCACTATTGTGGGAAGGGATAGACAGGATATATTTAATATATTACATACTTCATTGGGAGGGAAAATGACTAGAAAAGTGACTAGGAGGCAAAATGTTCATTTTTTGTTTTGTTCGCAAAAAAAACTGATTTCTACCATTTTTAGGTCATGCTGTCAACTTCGCCTACTTACCGCCTACATCATGGCTAATGGACGCAAGAGAAGAAAGTACATTTGTGGGAAAAATCCCAAAAACATCATTGATAAACGCAATAAAACTATTCTTCACTTCAACTACTAACAAAATGTTCCAAATACAAACATAACAAATACAACTTCTTCTTCAAAATGTTGTCAAAAAAACAATACACATAAAAGAAAATACAAACAACTATGAGATCTACATGGTGCACATGTGATATTGAACTACACGTTGTTATCAGATGATATGTGAGAAACATACAATAGAAATGAGTGAGATGGAGCTGGCGTCTAAAGACCCCCACGCTCCACATCACCTGCCTCACTAGGCTGCAATTTAATAAACGATCTGCTCAAGGTAGTAAATGTGTTCATCGTATCCGAATAAACTGCCTGCGTGTTGCGCAAATTCCCTATACGTCTTCTCTCCACTCCTCAGTTTTGGTATGAACAAGCAGAGAGCGTAAACTGCGGCTCCAGCCAGTATGACAAGAATGAGCAGTCCCAGAACAGCAAAGACCACGAGCACAATGTGAAGAAGGAGCTTTATGAATTCCCAGCACACAGCGGCTGCGAATTGAATTCAATCTTTTGCACTGTTGACGGCCCTCTTCTACCCAGCCGTATGGTGTGAGTTTCAAGTCACGGCCGAATAACAAGTGCCGACGATGATAGACCACGACGATGGTAGAGAAGTAATGGATAAGTACGACAGAAGCGTAAACTATATATAAGCAATCACATATACTCTGAAAAAAAATTGACAGTAATGCAGTATCGCAGCCAATTTAAGGTCGAAAACCAATGAGCGGCTTCACAATGGGAAAATGTCGCCTCCAATAAACCAAATATTTAAAAATTCATTCTTTCGACCTTCGATTGGACCGACGAAGAGCAAAAAGAATTCAGATTAAAAAGGATTTTTTATAACTCTTTTTAATGCGTCTTTCTTGAGTAGAAAAAGTGCGAAATTGTTTTTTTTTCAACTTTTCGAAAATTGGCGCACCTTAGTGTGATGAGACTAAATCGTTAAATGATAAAAAGCGGATCGATGTGTCAACATCCCGATGATGTGTCGGCCATTGATTAAAAGAGGAGTATGCGCAGGCCATAATAATGAACGGTCACATTATATACTACTGGTCGATGGCAGAAATCCCCATTGGGTTACCCGTATGTATGGTAAGTACAGGACGCAGAAACTTAGAAAATGATTTTTTTTAGAAAAAAAAACAAATATTAAAGTCACATTAGCAAGAATGTTGGTAACTTAAAGGCACTGTTCGCGATAAAAAATGTGTTTCAGTTTCCACTAGGAATGGGTAGTGGAGGAGCCCACTGTAACGTTGACGTCGAAAGAACGCATGAAAACGAGCCAGTAAGAGCTCCAAAAGAGGCCGAAGTTGCCACTTTGAGCGCAAGGCAAACCCCAGAAGCGCAACGCACGCCCACCAACGTGAACAAATGAATCCTCGAGTTCGTGAGATGAGCGATGATTTCCATTCATTAGCAACGTTCTTCCCTTTATTCTCAATTTCTCTCTTCACACAGGAAAGCTCGCATACATCGGCTGCAAAAGACTGAACTTACAAGCCTCGGACAACTAGTCCACCATGTTTCCTTAGCTCAATTTTCGGGGACCATAACTCCGTTCCCAGGTCTTATACGATTTCAGAAACATTGGAATCAGCATGGGGCCGTTTTTAAGATAGGCGGGAAAACAGAAAAACAATTGTTATCGTGAACACTGCCTTTAAATGATAATAGTGTCAAATACAAAATCTTACCCTATTTAGGTAACTGAATATATACCATCTCATCTGGGAACAGTCCGAAAAAATTCTACACCAAATCAAATCTTTTCCAGATAACTCCTTGACAAGAATAATCAATTCATAAGGAAAATCAAAATTTTACTTTATTCAAATACTTTGGAAAACTCGCCTCCGGAAACTCATTTCCTGAATGAATCGATGTATCGACCACCCGAAAAAAACAGTCTGACTGAGCTGTGATATTGCTCTTTTAATAAATTTCTTTGATATCCTCATGTGACTGCTCATCAAATAGTGGACCGGAATTCGGCCCCGAGTAGCAAATGAAGTACAAAAATTAAATGAAAAATGAAGTAGAAGCAATGAGTAACAGAAAAAAGCCTTAATGAACCTAGAAAATGAGAAGTTTCTAGAAAACAGAAGCTTCTGCGGTCGCATCGGCGCAGCTGCAGAAGTCTCTCATTAGAGCACGGCAAAAAAAAACGAAAGAAAAACGACACTTTTTAGAAACGAAAGATAAGAACAAAAAAAAGAAAACATTACAGAAATGCAGCAAAACAAGATGTGAACGCAGCAAAGTCATGATGCCCCCTGCTGCGACAGTACCCAAAAAATTAAACACCGCAATCAAAAAAATTAAAGAAATCTAAAAAACACAAAGGGGAACTAAGAAAAATATGATTGGCAGCCTGCCCAATTTGCTTCTCTGCGAAGCGCGTTCTAATCGACGGCGCAAAGTACCGTGTACCTATCATGCGGAAATAGCGGCGAATCTCGGCAGTTTTATGATTTACGAATTTCGCCGATCGTATTGTTTGTATATATACTTTGAGGGCTACGCCCTCGGGGGCTCCGATTCTACTCCTCCTGTCGTTCCGATGTGTGCCACGCTACAAAAACCTCGCAGAGGACCTCGCGCGCAAGGGCCCAAAAATAGCGCGGGAGATCCCAAATTTTCATCTGAGTGTATGGGAGGAAGCCTCGACGCTGCTTCACGGGAAAACTGTGCGCGAGAAAACGGATGGAGGATGGCTATTGATCGAATGGTTTCGCGCCCGATTGCTGAACGCGGCTGCCTACTCAAGGAAGACTGATGATACTATACTACACAAGGCTCACCCTACTCAACCAAATAAGTTTTACGAATCGACGACCATTCTCTTGAAAATAAAAAGAAAATGGCCGAAGTTCGCGTCTGACTTTCGCTATTTTTGCGAGCCTATGGAGGGAGAGATAGAACTTTACGTCAAGATGCGATGCTACAAAAGTATCGTCAGTCACTGGATGAGGGATCACCGCGACGCTGCTTGGCGGGAAAAATTGCGCGCGGGAAACGAAGGGAGAATGGCTATTGATCGAACGATTTTGCGCCCAACTGCTGAGCGCAGCTATCTCCCTCTCAGACAATCGACGCATTCAATGCGTGTCGAATATGCATTCAACTCGGAGACAAAGCGGTTTCAAGCAGAGTCAGGGAAGGTGCAGCGACCGGAGCACGTGCTTCTATTGTGCTTCAAAATACAGCACGTGCGCCAACAAATAAAACGTTCAATGCGCGCATGACACACATTCAATTCGATGACGTAACGATTTTCTAAAAAACGGAAGCATACGACGCGCTCTCGAGGTCGGACTCTAATGTCAGCAGTGTCGCCGGGTCAATTACTCAAGTTTGGGGTAATTGCCTCGCCCGGCCGCTGGTGACCTCGTCCAACCGCTGGTGACCCCAGATGGTGCTCGGCGAGCTGGCAGGGTCGCATGTCAGTGCGCCGGCCGCGTCACGTGCCCGTGTGCTGCAACGATAGCGCTGGACTACCCTGCAGCACGTGCTACCGCAATTAAAATTTGCAGCACGTGCTCCTTTGATGAAATTTCGCAGCACGTGCTGCTGTTTGGAGCACGTGCCCATGCGACAGAATCTTTTGATGGGTGTGGTAACTCGAATTGAATGCAAATTAGACACGCATTGAATGCGGCGATTTTCTGAGCTGTGAGACACCAGCGATATATCGTCAATCACTGGTTGAGGGATCGCCGCGACGCTGCTTGGCGGGAAAAACTGCGCGCGGAGAAACGTAGGGAGAGTGGCTATTGATCGAACGAATTCGCGCCCAACTGCTGGGCGCGGCTATCTCTCTGTGAGAAACCAACGATACATCTCAACTGAAATACTCATTTGATCCAAGTGTTGTCAACAAACAAGCATTAAAAATAACGTGTCTAGCTCAAAGTATATAAAACTAAAAGCGCATGAAGTTGATAGGTGTATAGAAAAAGATGTGCCACAAATATTGCCCAGCAAGAAAAAATGAAAATAGGCGTTGAACATGCGAAAAGAGACATCGATTACGTTGAAAAAATGCGGGAAATGCGCACTCTCGTCGTAGAAAATCGTTATATATGTGTGTGATGGGTGAAGAAAAACTGCAGACACCGATCAACACTGAGGCCTCTTTCAGAGCACGATCGCTGTGCAACGCTATCGTGTGCACGGCGACGCGACCGTAGCGTCGCTGTGGAATTCGCAGGCTTCGGGAGAGTGAATGTCCAATGGCGAAAGTTGGCGATCACGCAATTTCACGTACACATTCTTATCGACGCCTAATCAGCATAGATGAATACAGCAACTAAACATAGCTAACTGCAGCTGTTTTTGTTTGCTGTTTTCATCTATGTATGAAAAATGTTGTGAACAATTATTTGTGAGACTCTGCTGGCGTGGGTGATTGTTGAATGTCCCCAAATGAGAATTTTTTTGTTTTTTCTCTTTTTGTTATTCGATGAGTTATGTCGTGCGTTCTGAGATGCATAATTGGCAAGCTTATCTGTTCGGCATTGAAAAAGGTCACAGCAAAAAAATCTATCCTCAAAACACGTCCGACACCTTCAATGGATGATTAACTATCACAAATAGTTATTGAAAGGTGTTTTCAGATAAAGCAATGACTTTAGAAATGCGGGATGGGAATAATGTAAATGAATAAAGCAATGGATCCGCAACATGGCATGGGTCATGAGCAGTTTTGCAGATCATAGCGAGTCAATTTATTCAATGGAGGTAGTGAAAAAACAAAAGAGAAAAACCTTCAATCCAGTAATTTCGATATATCCTCCTTATGACGAAGGCCGAGCCTGATTATCAAGGCGAGGCAAATCCAAGTGCAAGAAAGAACAAAAGTGGAAATTGTCATCTGGGAGGGGAGGAGGTTCAAGAAACCGAAAGAATGTGATATAGTAACTCTCAACAGAAAACGAATATCAGGTCGATTAGAAGGAAAACTTCTTTAGGCGCGAATGTGCAATCATATTCGAATGAACAAAAGTTGAAAAAAAAAACTTGACGGAATATCTTGTAAATCGAATGTAAATAACTCGGAGGACCTTCAGGCCGGGATGATACCTCCCGCGACCAACGGCAGCGACAGTGCATATCAAGCATATCGATTTTTGGTCGATATGGATGATAAGCATCAGGGCTGTGCGTTATAACGTTAACGTGTTAACGCATTAACGGGTTAACGCAGTTTATTTTGGAAAAATAACTATTGACGCTTAACGAAAAAGTTCTAAAATCACGTTAATCTGGGTTCGTTAACTGCAGTCAAATTATGAATGATACTGATTGATCTGCTTCAATGGTAGATTCAAAAACTGGGGCCGTGAAGGTCGCGTCGGCTTGCGGCGCGGTCAATTAACCGCTGCTGTGAAGCATATCGCTGAACTCAATGTGCCCATTCCATTCTCTATCTATTTTATTTATTTCTTCCCATTATCGAAGAATTCGAATTCGTGTTCCAAAGAGAGAATATGAAGCCTGATCTACCTATCTACGATTGAGGAAAGGCTCAGTCACAGCAGGTTCCTTCGACTAGTCGCGGCACTGCCAACAGGTACAAAACCCGTCGCCGCAACAGATCTTGCGCTGAGTCGCGACGGGTTGAAACAGTTTGCAGTTTCAGTTACAATCACCGAGCAACTGGGGTATTTCATAGCTGGTCGAAGCACCATTTCCTCATAATCGCTTTGAAAATCCTGGTAGGCACGTCGAAGGCAAGATTAGCTTCTTTCCTGAAGTAAAAAATTCAGCATAGACCAACCATACCAAAACATGAATGAAATAATGAACGAGAACACTAAAAACGAAATTATAACAAAGAATAAGCGCAAGAAGAGAAACGAAATAGAGAAAACTAACCGGAAAGTGGCAAAAATTGGAAGCAAATGGCCGAGCTGGTGTGAGGTGTCGAATCGGTAGCTTACTGAAGAAAAAAATTCAGCATAGACCTACCATACCAAAACCTTGGAACGGCCTCATTCATACTGAATTGTTCATTTGGAACCTTTCAAAGAGCTCGATTAGAAGAATTTGCTCATTCGGGGACTTTCAAATGGCGTCATACGATACATTCAGTCATTCGGGTTACCAAACAACACGATATGCGGAATATTCCTTAATTTGAAAGAGCAATTTCATAGCTGACAGCCGGGTACTGTAGGCGCCCCACTGTTGTGCAGCATCGCGTCTGCCTGTAATATCTATTGCATTTGCGCACCGATTTCGCGGATTTGAATTTTACTGTTCGGTTTCTCAATCCTTCCTGGTCTTTCTTTGACGTGCCTATTCTCCTCTAGTTTTACTGGTTTTATCTTTCATTAGTTTGCCTACTGTCAAATAATTCAATTCAGAAACAATAGTCAGGAGAACTTGAGCATTCATGCCACATTTCGAATACGGTTTGTAAAGGAATTATTTGCACCCTAGAGATCGTGTAGCATTTTCGAGAAGTAGTGACCCTTCGGGTCCCGTGGAAACCACGTGACTTGAAGGCGTGCCCTGTTAGTAGTATGTATAGTTGCGCTTTTTTGAAGATTTCCCAAATCCCAAGAAAGAATAATGCAAAACTACACTAGGAACTAAATAAGAACAAAGACAAGCTTAAGAAAAGAAATGAAATCGAGAAAACTGACCGAAAATCCGAAAAAACTGGCCTGTGAGGCCTCCCTGATCCGGTCGTTTCCTGGAGACAAAAAATTCAGCATGAACCTGCGATGCCAAACATGAGAGCAATAATGAAGAAGAACACTAGGAAAAAAATAACAACAAAGAATAAGCACAAGAAAAGAAATGAAAACGAGAAAACTGACCGAAAATCCGAAAAAACTGGCCGAGCTGGTGTGAGACGTCGAATCGGTAGCTTACTGAAGAAAAAATTCAGCATAGACCTACCATACCAAAACCTTGGAACGGCCTCATTCATACTGAATTGTTCATTTGGAACCTTTAAAGAGCTCGATTAGAAGGATTTGCTCATTCGGGGACTTTCAAATGGCGTCATACGATACATTCAGTCATTCGGGTTACCAAACAACACGATATGCGGAATATTCCTTAATTTGAAAGAGCAATTTCATAGCTGACAGCCGGGTACTGTAGGCGCCGCACTGTTGTGCAGCATCGCGTCTGCCTGTAATATCTATTGCATTTGCGCACCGATTTCGCGGATTTGAATTTTACTGTTCGGTTTCTCAATCCTTCCTGGTCTTTCTTTGACGTGCCTATTCTCCTCTAGTTTTTACTGGTTTTATCTTTCATTAGTTTGCCTACTGTCAAATAATTCAATTCAGAAACAATAGTCAGGAGAACTTGAGCATTCATGCCACATTTCGAATACGGTTTGTAAAGGAATTATTTGCACCCTAGGATCGTGTAGCATTTTCGAGAAGTAGTGACCCTTCGGGTCCCGTGGAAGCCACGTGACTTGAAGGCGCGTGCCCCCTGTTAGTAGTATGTATAGTTGCGCATTTTGAAGATTTCCCCAAATCCCAAGAAAGAATAATGCAAAACTACACTAGGAACTAAATAAGAACAAAGACAAGCTTAAGAAAAGAAATGAAATTGAGAAAACTGACCGAAAATCCGAAAAAAAACTGGCCTGTGAGGCCTCGATCCGGTCGTTTCCTGGAGACAAAAAATTCAGCATGAACCTGCGATGCCAAACATGAGAGCAATAATGAAGAAGAACACTAGGAAAAAAATAACAACAAAGAATAAGCACAAGAAAAAGAAATGAAAACGAGAAAACTGACCGAAAATCCGAAAAAACTGGCCGAGCTGGTGTGAGACGTCGAATCGGTAGCTTACTGAAGAAAAAAATTCAGCATAGACCTACCATACCAAAACCTTGGAACGGCCTCATTCATACTGAATTGTTCATTTGGAACCTTTTAAAGAGCTCGATTAGAAGGATTTGCTCATTCGGGGACTTTCAAATGGCGTCATACGATACATTCAGTCATTCGGGTTACCAAACAACACGATATGCGAAATATTCCTTAATTTGAAAGAGCAATTTCATAGCTGACAGCCGGGTACTGTAGGCGCCCCACTGTTGTGCAGCATCGCGTCTGCCTGTAATATCTATTGCATTTGCGCACCGATTTCGCGGATTTGAATTTTACTGTTCGGTTTCTCAATCCTTCCTGGTCTTTCTTTGACGTGCCTATTCTCCTCTAGTTTTTACTGGTTTTATCTTTCATTAGTTTGCCTACTGTCAAATAATTCAAATCAGAAACAATAGTCAGGAGAACTTGAGCATTCATGCCACATTTCGAATACGGTTTGTAATGGAATTATTTGCACCCTAGGATCGTGTAGCATTTTCGAGAACTAGTGACCCTTCGGGTCCCGTGGAAGCCACGTGACTTGAAGGCGCGTGCCCCCTGTTAGTAGTATGTATAGTTGCGCATTTTGAAGAATTCCCCAAATCCCAAGAAAGAATAATGCAAAACTACACTAGGAACTAAATAAGAACAAAGATAAGCTTAAGAAAAGAAATGAAAACGAGAAAACTGACCGAAAATCCGAAAAAAACTGGCCTGTGAGGCCTCGATCCGGTCGTTTCCTGGAGACAAAAAATTCAGCATGAACCTGCGATGCCAAACATGAGAGCAATAATGAAGAAGAACACTAGGAAAGAAATAACAACAAAGAATAAGCACAAGAAAAAGAAATGAAAACGAGAAAACTGACCGAAAATCCGAAAAAACTGGCCGAGCTGGTGTGAGACGTCGAATCGGTAGCTTACTGAAGAAAAAAATTTCAGCATAGACCTACCATAAAAAACATGGACGAAATATTGAAAAGCAACACAAGGAACAAAAAAAAAGAACAAAGAAGACGACCAAGAAAACCCATGAAAACGAGAGAACTGACAGGAAATCCGAAAAAACTGGCTGAGCTGGGATGAAGCGTCGGACCGGTAATTTCCTGAAGAAAAAAATCAGTATGGACCTGCCAAGCCAAAACATGAAAGAAATCATGAAAAACAACACTAAGAACGAAATTATAACAGGTAAGAGGCACAAGAAAAAAATGAGAAAGCCAACCGCAAACAGAAAAAAACTTTCGAAACGATTTTTTTTTTCGAAGCTGGAAAATAAGGCCGGGATTACATATATATATCGTCCATCACTGGATGAGTGATCGCCGCGACGCTGCTTGGCGGGAAAAATTGCGCGATCAATAGCCACTCTCCCTTCGTTTTCCCGCGCGCAATTTTTCCCGCCAAGCAGCGTCGCGGCGATCCCCCATCCAGTGATGGACGATACTTCCAGTGACGGGCGGCGCGACGCGATGCTTACCAGGAGGTGCGTTAATGAAAAATATTTTTTTCGTTAAAGTCAGTGCTCGCGCTCAAATATGATTGTCGACTTTTTCTCTCTAAACCCTTCTCTGGGTCTCGAGTGGTGGGACCTATTAGAAAAAATCGCGAAAAAATAGCTGTTCCGGGCCAGATTCGGAGCCTGAACTTTCTTGTCCTTTGATGGTGGACGAGTCCACCCCACATCATCGGCATCGATGATCTCAAATACCAAGAACATCAGCTGGCTTGAACTTGAATTTCAATCAATGAACTTTCGGATTTATGTACACAGTTCAACTGTTTTATTAGGTAAATTTGCATTTCTTTCTTCCTCTGAGTGTCGATGATTTTTGACTGCTTGGCATGCGACTGTGATCTTTCTGTGCACGTGTGCACTAGAGTATATCAAACGAATAAAAATTTTCGAATATTCGAATAAACGAATAATTCGGAAAATTGACTCTTTCGAATATTCGAATAAGCGAATTATTCGAAAAATTGACTCCTCCGAATATTCGAATAAACGAATTATTCGAAAAATTGACTTCTCCGAATATTCGAATAAACGAATTATTCGAAAAATGACTTCTCCGAGTATTCGAGAAAACGAATTATTCGAAAAATAGACTTCTCCGAATATTCGAATAAACGAATAATTCGGAAAATTGACTCTTTCGAATATTCGAATAAGCGAATTATTCGAAAAATTGACTCCTCCGAATATTCGAATAAACGAATTATTCGAAAAATTGACTTCTCCCAATATTCGAATAAACGAATTATTCGAAAAATGACTTCTTCGAATATTCGAGAAAACGAATTATTCGAAAAATAGACTTCTCCGAATATTCGAATAAACGAATTATTGGAAAATTTGACTCTTCCGAATAATCGAATTATTCGAAAGATTCGAATATGAATAATTCGAATATTTGGCCAAAATCGCGAGTACATAAACGATACGATCGAATTCTCAGGATTTTCTAAACAATATCTATCAACAATATCCGAATTTCCTATCAGTTTAGAGTGCTATCTGAGCGGGGGGCCACTGTTGTATCGCACATGACCACGCCCACTTTTCCGTGCCGCAATCACTCCTGATTTGTGCGGGAGAGGGAAAACCCGGGTAGGTGCCCAAAATTTAGTGCGGCACGATAAAATGGGCGGGGCCAAGTGCACCCAGACATAGCGCCCCCCCACCGCTAAGATAGCACCCAGTTTGGTTGGAGACATTTCACCTCTGCAAGAAATATAAGGTGAGTGTTTAATAAGAACTGGCTCGAAGCTGCAGCGATTGACCTAAATTCATGGCAATTGAGTATTACGTAATACTCAAGCAGCGTAAGGTAGCCGTTTCTGGAACATCGCTCGAATCTGTTTGGAACACACTCCATCAGATGAAAAGCAGTATCTGTTACGTCTGCCCACGAATTCGGTGGTGAGCGAGATACTCCACCATTAGGTATCTGACTATCTCATGTTTTATATTGGAGTATTCCGATTATATTCGAACTTTCTACCAGTTTGGTCGAGGACATTTCACCTCTGGACCGCAGAAATGGACATGTGCCGGAGACTCTTATTTTTCTTAAATTATTCGTTTATTCGGCCGAATATTCGTTTTCCGAATATTCGTTGACATAGGCTAGTGTGCACGAACTGGAAATTTAGGGTCTTAATAACTCTAATTCTAGCCCGTTTTTCACCGCGCTACCTTCATAGTTTTTGAGCTTTTTTATATCTAAGCTGATTTTTGTAGTTTTTTCGATAACGTTTTTCATCGTGACCACTTAAGCGTTAATCATTGATTTTCGAAAAAATGCATTAACACGTTAATTTTGCACTTCGTTAGAAAATTTTCAAAACATTACTTATCCACTACCAAAATCAATAACCAGAGGTTCCAGAAAACTAACATACCCTTCTAATGACTTCAGCAGGACGTCGTGGAAAGCAGTAGGGCTCCAGAAGCCGTAGGCACCTCGTGGGGAAATATGTTGCTAGGGCTCCAGATGACGTCGTCAGGACGTCGTGAAAGGTGGGTGGGGCTACATAAGACGTCATCATGACGTTGCGGAAATGGGTGGGGCTTCAGATGCCAAGATCAGGACTTCGTGGAAAATGCGTAGGCTTTCAGTTGATGTCATGGAAAGTATAGATTAGGTTGCTAGGATGAGTCCTGGCGGAGTAAGCAGTGGAGCGGTCGGTGTTGGCAAAATATAACAGTGATAAGGAGATTTTGACTTGATAAGCCCGATAAGCCTTACTTCGATCGGCTCAAAATGAGCGGCTTAGGCAATACATAGCTGTGGCTTCAATGACGTCAGCAGCACGTCATGGAAAGAAAGCAGGGCTTCAGATGACGACGTGAGGACGACGTGGAAAGTGGATGAGCGCTCAGGGATGGCATGCATAAATGCGGCAGCGATGGTCACGGAACGCTATGCCGCACGCACTAGAGTGTTGGAACGAATAATTTTTTTTGAATATTCGAATAAACGAATAATTCGAATATTTCACTTCTTCGAATATTCGATTATTCGAATAAACGAATATTTCACTTCTTTGAATATTCGATTATTCGAATAACCCGAATAATCCACTTCTATGAATATTCGAATATTCGAATTATTCGAATATTCGAATTATTCGAATATTCGAATATTATTCGAATAAACGAATATTTGGGGAACACTACTGCGTACTATCCCATCCAATCCACTCGGGCAAACTGGGGCATCGACAACAGGCAAATCGCTCGCATTGTAAGCCTGACAACTGCCCGTTGCCCAGCGACGTCCGCCTGTTGTCGGTCTGTTGACATTTTGACCTGTCACGTTTAGCGGCCTATTTAGCAGCGGTTCACATCCAGCAAGACTTTTATGTGGCTTAGGAACTACTTTGCACCGACCCGCGTCGTGGTCGGCACACCGACACGCGTCGCGGTCGGCAAACCGACACGCGTCGCGGTCGACACACCGACACGCAGCGTAGTCAGTAGACCCACGCGTCGCGGCTGGGTCGCCCAACATCCACTGAGGCCGCCACCGGATGGGCAGGGCTTCCAGATGCTGGGCGGGGCCAATGTACTGCATACTTGGGTAATTGAACCGGCTGCACTCTTATCACTTAAAGACAGTGTTCATGATAAAAAATGTGTTTCAGTTTCCACTAGGAATGGGTAGTGGGGGGGGGGGCACACTGTAACGTTTACGTCGAAAGAACGTATGAGAACGAGCCAGGAAAAGCTCCACAAGAGGCCGAAGTTGCCACTTCGAGCGCATTGCAAACCTCAAAAGCGCAACACACGCCCACCGACGTGAACAAATGAATGCTCGAGATCGAGAGATGAGCGATGGTTTCCGATCAAAAGCCCCGTTCTTCCCTTCATTCTCAAATTCTTTACTCAGGTTAGCTCGCATACATCGGCTGCAAAAGACGGAAGTTACAAGCCTCGGACAACTCGTCCACCATGTTTCCTTAGCTCAATCTTTGAGGGACCGTAACTCCGTTCCCAGAAGGTCTTGTACGATTTCAGAGTTATCGTTGGAATCAGCATGGGGCCGTTTTCAAGATAGGCGGAAAAACAGAAAAACGATTTTTATCGTGAACACAGCCTTTAAGTTCAGCATACACGCTCGTTAACGTGGTTGAGATACTAACTACGGAAGTTGAATGGCATGGCTCAGAATACAACGCCTATGCATTCTGAAGCGTCGAAAACGACCACAAGTGACGCTACATGATTGAGGAGTCGGCCCCGCACCTGTATTTGCGTCCTCCCCCAAACAGGAGTGCTGGGCCATTCCCACCATTGTCGATGTGTATGGCTCACTTATTGTACTCATTGTACCACCCACAAGCGTCGCCGATGGTGGGAATGGCCCAAAACCCCTTTTTTGGAGGAGGACGCAAATGCAAGGGCGGGCAGATACGGGGCGGGGCCAACTTCTCACACGTGTAGCGTCATTGTGGGTCGTTTTGACGCTTCAAAATGCGTAGGCGTTGTGTTCTGAGCCATACCATTATATTTCCCTGGTTATCTCAACCACGTTTACGAGCGTGTACTCTGAGTTTTGGCCGAGAAATAGCCGCGTAACAGACGCAAAATGCCTTTTTTTCGAGTAATAGTCGCGAAATAGCCGCCAAATAATGCTGGCTGCGAAATAGTCGCCAAATAATGCTCGCCGTGAAATAGCCGCAAAATACCTGCTAAATTGCCGCCAAATTTGTGGTCTGCTTCGGTCTAGTTTGGTTTAGCTTAGTTGAGTTCAGTTGAGTTATGCGCGGTTTATGCGATGGCGAACTTCATAGTGCTGCTTAGCCGTGCCCTACTCCGGAATCTCAGCGACAATTCGAAAATACTCAGCGACAATCCGTAGTTAGTCGTTGAGACCGACACCATGTCACTGGGAACTCGCCGTGTAATATCTCGCTTCCCAGCTCCATGAGACGTCTGGGCGACAACAGATGTTGAGTGGCTCAGGATGTGGCGCGAACTTGAGACTACATCCAGCTAGTCGTCCTAGGTGGCTGGAAACCATCGAATTCCACGTCCAGCCTTATGGAAGGAGAGAACTTGGGCTTTTGCGTCAGAATTCAGGTGAAGTTCATTGGGAAAGTAGACAAATAGCATCACCTCGAACCAGTTTCATGAAAATACACATGATAATGGCTCATTCTGGCCATCATCGTAAGAAATTTCCATGTTGCTCAAGTGTTGCTATACTTATGAGCCGCTCGAGATTTAGACTTTTCTCTATAACTAAAGGTGAAAGGGGCATTTCTAGCGTTTTGACAAAATCCTACGAGCGATTTAATATATTGGAAATACCTGCTATACTGTGCTTATCTGGGTCAAACTCCGGTCCGCAATTGCGTCTCGACACGCTTTGCGGCCGCGCGCCTTCGAGTCGGAAGAGTTTCCAGCGCCGCAGCTGCGAATCTGGTGATTCTAGGTGGGTTTTAGAAACTAGAAACTAAACAAAATTGAAGAAAACTGCATAAGAAAAGCCATATCGTGTCGGCTTTGGAGCTGGAAACTCGATTGACTCGAGCGCGTGCGGCCGCAAAGCGTGTCGAAACGCAATTGCGGACCGGAATTTAACCCAGATAAGCACAGTAACTTTATATTTATGAGTTACCGAAGAATTGTGAGAAATCAGTAGTCACTACGCTAAGATGTTTGAAATGTAAATCAGGCCAAAATAAAGTGCGATCTTGTCGAATGTTCAAATCATTCGTGCTGAATATTTGAATAAACCGAATATTTCACTTCTTCGAATATTCGAATAAACGAATATTCCACTTCTTTGAATATTCGATTATTCGAATAACCCGAATAATCCACTTCTTTGAATATTCGAATATTCGAATTATTCGAATATTCGAATAAACGAATATTCGGGCAACACTCTAGCACGCACGCACCACGTTTTGAATTCAAGTTGTGATGCGTGCACGTGACGTTGCGCCTCCCTACCCTGGCCGCCGCATTAATGCATGCCACTCCAGATGGCGTCAGCAGGACGGCGTGCGTCGCGTCCTAGAAAGTCAGTAGCGCTTTATGTAGAACGTGCGACGCCTGGTAGCAACTGAGTAGTGCTTCTCGTGGAGTGTGTGCCGCGTGATGCACTCCATACAGAGCGTGTGCCCCTTGTTAGAAAGTGTGTGGCCCTCATTCCCCGCTCCCAAAACTCATTTAAAAGCTTACTCAATCGTAGAGAGGTAGATCAGCCCTCATATTCCCTTTGTGGAACACGAATTCGAATTTTCCGGTATTGGTAAGAAATAAATTAGACAGAGAATGGAATGGGCACATCGAGGTCAGCGATATGCTTGAAAGCAACGGAGAATTGACCGCGCCGCAAAGCCGACGCGACGTGCACGGCTCCCAGTTTTTAAATCTGCCATTGAAGCAGATCAATCAGTACAGTAATTCCACTGCAGTTGACGAACTCAAATTAATGTGATTTTAGGACTTTTTCGTTAAGCTGTTTATCGTTAATTTTTCGAGATAAACCGCGTCAACCCGTTAATGCGTTAACACGTTAACGTTATAACGCACAGCCCTGATGCTTACCATCCATATCGACCAAAAAATCGATACGCTTGATATGCACTGTCGTTGCCAGTGGTCGGGGAAGTATCATCCCGGTCTGAAGGTCCTCCGAATTACATTCGATTTACAAGATATTCCGTCAACTTTTTCAACCTTTGTTCATTGGAATATTATTGAACATTCGCACCTAAAGAAGTGGTCCTTCTAATCGATTTGATATTCTTTTTCTGTTGAGAGTGTTACTATACCAGATTCTTTCGGTTTCTTGAACCTCCTCCCCTCCCAGATGACAATTTCCACTTTTGTTCTTTCTTGCACTTGGATTTGCCTCGCCTTGAGCTCAGGCTCGGTCTTCGTCATAAGGAGGATAGTTCGAAATTACTGGATTGAAGGTCTTTCTCTCTTGTTTTTTCACTACTTCCACTGAATATATTGACTCGCTATGATCTGCAAAACTGCTCATGACCTATGCCATGTTGCGGATCCATTAGGCCTCTTTCAAAGTTCGATCGCTGTGCGACGCGAACAAAAGAAAACCCTGTGTATTGATCTGGTCGCGTCGCGCGATCAGGTCGCAGGCCTTTTAGACAAGATCGCGGGGAAAGTCGCCGAATCGCGCGATTGGGCGACTGGCATGTCCAGATCGCGTCGCCGTGCACTGGACGGCGACGCGACCGGTTTTTGTATGCCCTCGTTTGAATTCTTCTAATTTTTCGAGTTGCTTCTATTTTTTAATTAGTTCTGTATTTTGGGTAGTTTACCCTGATTCTCGACTGCCTAGGTGGTGATTCGCATCGTTGAAAATCTCCTATTTCTTGGAAGAGTTCATTTTTACCTAATTCTTAGTTTCACTTCGTGAAATTCGTAGAGATTTATTTGCTTTATTCATCTATACTATTCCCATCCCGCATTTCTAAACTCATTACTTAATCTGAAAACACTTTTCAATAAATATTTGTGATAGTTAATTTTCCATGGGCGGTGTCGGACGTGTTTTGAGGATGGATTTTTTTTGCTGTGACCTTTTTTCAATCTTCCCGGCTTGTGGACTGCCGAACTTGCCAATTATGAATCTCAGAATGCACGACACAACTCATCGAATAACAAAAACAGAAAGAACAAAAAATCCTCATTCGGGGATATTCGAAAAATCCTCATTCGGGGACTAGAGGAGAATATACACGTTCAAAGAAAGGCCAGGAAGGATCGAGAAGTCGAACAGTAAAATTCAAATCCGTGAAATCGGTGCGCAAATGCAATAGATATTACAGACAGACGCGATGCTGCACAACAGTGGGGCGCCTACAGTACCCGGCGGTCAGCTATAAAATTGGTCTTTCAAACTAAGGAATATTTTGCATATCGTGTTGTTTGGTCACCCCGAATGACTGAATGTATCGTATGACGCCATTTGAAAGTCCCCGAATGAGCAAATCCTTCTAATCGAGCTCTTTAAAAGGTTCCAAATGAACAATTCAGTATGAATGAGGTCGTTCCAAGGTTTTTTTTGGTATGGTAGGTCTATGCTGAATTTTTTTCTTCAGTAAGCTACCGATTCGACACCTCACACCAGCTCGGCCAAATCCTTCCATTTTTTGCCAGTTTCCGGTTAGTGTTCTCCTTTTCATTTCTCTTCTTGCGCTTCTTCTTTGTTACTATTTCGTTCTTAGTGTTCTCGTTCATTATTTCATTCATGTTTTGGTATGGTAGGTCCAGGCTCAATTTTTTTACTTTAGGAAAGAAGCTAATCTTGCCGTCGACGTGCCTGCCAGGATTTTGAAAGCAATTATGAGGGAATGGTGCTTGCGTTGCAGATTCGCGAGGCAAGAGCTCTACATTACCATATTTATTCTTTTCGTACTTGAACCTTATTATGTTTGTGCTTACTATGAACTTGACAGCGAGAGGAGATTGCTTTTTGAACTTCTGTGGGTGGATATCTAACTTGCTGTATGAAGTTTCCGGCGATGTCTAATGTGGTAGCGGAACGTGCTACAGCCATTCTCCAATTTTTTGAGCCGGTCCACATAGCAGCGGATGGCTAGCGCTGTAGAAAATTATCAAAGTCGCTGCCGAGAATTTTAACATATTCTACCGCACCGCTGCCGACGTGGACCACGTGGACCGGCTTGAACGATTGGATTAGGGCTATACCAGTAGTGCGTTCTGAGAGAACTCCTACGGTGCAAGGGCTAGAGACCGTGAACATGGCTGCGTTCCTGTGGATTAGTTCCCCACATTTTCAAATTGAAACTGAAAAATTCCAACACCGTCGTGGCAACGCTGCCATGGAAGCTTTCTCCATCTTGTTGTTCTAAGAAAGCACCCTAGCTGTTGTTCTGAGAAAGCACTCTGATAGCTTAGACATAGATATACTTGTTCTAGGAGGAAGTTATGCACACATTCTCTAAGAACGTGTATTGCTGTCGCTGCATGGTTGAATAAAATGTCTACTAGAACGTAAATGTCCCCCCAACATGAAACGCGGATAGACGTCAGATTCTCAACGTTTGACCACTGCCTGAATTCGGTGAACAAGGAGAGTTTTTTGTATACACGTGGATGACTGAAGTCGAATTCGGCCACTTTTGGACCGTCTGGCCCCAAAGCTAGAACATTTTTATGTTTCTTGTGTATTATATCACGACTTTCATATACGGCGTAATGAATTATTATTATTATCGACCCAATCTTAAGGCCCCGATCTCACCGAAACATCGCCTGCGTGTATTTTTACAGTGGGTGTCTGGAATTCGTTTCCGTGCTGTCCAGTTCGGCTCTCTACCTACCTGTGAGTTACCTGGGCACCGCAATGTCCTTTACCTGCCTAGCCCAACACAATAAGCTAGGTGTGGTAATCGTTTCATCAATCGTCTATGAGTGTTGTGTCGTAGTAGTTCAAAGGCAGTGTTCACGATGATTTTCGTTACCGAGTTTCCCACTCAAAACAATGCGTTGGCAACCGAATGTTACCAAAATTACGAGGAAACGTCAAGAAGCGTACTAAGACGTCTTATTTCAGTGGCATTATTCTTTGACCTGGGCTAGTTTTCCGGTTGGATAAACACGTTCACGGTGATTGCTACCGGTAAAAATGGGACCAATGGAGAGTGGAAGAATATTTTACAGTTGACCGCAACGCTAAAAGGACATGGTGCGGTTGCGGACTTGCACTAAAACTACGGTAGAATCTGGCACTTTGCCAGATTTTGTCATCTATCGGCGCCAACCGTCGTCTCTCTGCTCACGAGAATATCAGCTGTGGCGCCGATCGATGACGAAATCTGGCAAAGTGCCAGATTCTACCGTAGTTCTAGTGCGAGTCCGCAACCGCACCATGCCCTTTTCACATTGCGGTCAACTGTAGGCAAAACAGTATTAGTTAGGGTCCGAAGAAGAGAATAGACAGCAGAGGATTGCAAAGGACGGGTCCACAAAATACACCATTGTCACAATAAATACTTCCTATGATATTTAAGAACCGGGGTGATACTTAAGGACTTGCATGTACTTCTGGTGCGTTTTTCTCAATTTCTACTTCACTTTAGTTCTACCCTGGGACCACTCAATCAACGTAGCGAATAATCTCAAAGTTGAAGATTATCGTGAACACTGCTTTACGGTAATTTTTACTTCTTGTACGGACTTAATCAACATTCAGCAAATACTTTTCAGAGTTATCCAGCTAGTTTCTCAGCAAGCCTACGCGTGAAACGTGAAACAGAAGTGAGGAGGGGTTCATGCGAAACACAGGTTATCTTCTAGGTGTTGCATCCATAGATGAAAAGCACTTCAGATGTGTCGTGAGTTGTCAACATTTTTGACCAAGGCTTTCTAACATTTGCCCACGCCTAGCATTTCAAGTCTAATTCGAAGTTCTCGACTGAAGCCGTTGTTAGAAGAGTCGGCTTAATTGTTTCCGCCTCCCGAGCAGTTAGGTCGCCACGGAATTGTTAACTTTCATGTTTTGTGTGACGGAGGCTTCGCATACGCTGTTCTCATGCAGCGGCCTTACAACGTTGCAGAGATTGATCCTCGGAAGCCAAACTAAACTTCATCAAATGTTTCATTAGGTAAATAAGCGGTCAATACTGCATGCTCAAAATCATTCGAGCCAATTTGCCCCGCTTACGCTCATAATTTCAGAATATTCACAATCTGATGATCAGCAACATCGGAAGCCATGAATTGCTCAGGCGTTTTCCAGTAGCGTTTAACTGGGAAGATCACACCAATGCGAGGTGCTCTAGAGCTGGCCCAGGGTGAGCCCAAGAACAAAGGAAACGTATGAGGAATTATTTTGCTGAGAAGAGTGAAGTTATGCTAACGAATGATTGTAACACGGCTAATCGTTATTTATCATTTGTTAGATGAAAAGGAATAAATTGTTGTGATGGTTTATCAGTCCTTGTGATCATTCTTCTGCTGCTGCTTTCATCGCTGCGACTTCCCTGGCGATTTCGAGTTGTAGCTCGTCCACGCGGATCTTGTAGTGATCCGCTTTAAGTTCGTTGATCTGCGAGACTGCTCTTAGCGAGTGTGAGAGATTTAGACCTAAACTATCATAGAAGTAATTCAAAAAAGAGTTATGAGGCAAGGGTGAACGACTCACAGGCCATGTCATATTTGTTCATCTCCCGGTTCTCCTGCTCCTTTAAAATAAAAGCCATCCCTTCCATTGTTGCCTTCGACTTCTCCTTTTTTCGTGTTCTTTAGTTGTTTCTGCTCAAAGCACTTTCTGGGCGCACAGACTCCTCAACCACGAATGATGTCTAAATTAATCACAGAAAATTTTTCTGAGCCATTTTAAACTCGTTTTTAACCCACCTCTCCAAACAAAATCCGTATCCTCGACGAGGTTCTCACGTTCATCAGTTTCCTCCACCACATTGCAGAAGCGTTATGCTGCAACAAAACAGCTAGGATGAGAAGTGGAAGAATATCGAAGAAAGAAAAAGCGCAAAAGAACTAATAGGAACTCATCCTGTGTCTACGCACGGCCTCAAGAATTGCATTGCTTTCCAATATGGCCACTCTTCCATCTTTTTATGGATGTTATCGAGCCCACTTGCAGCGGAAGTTCGGGCTACATGCTTCTTCATGTATCGCATCTTTTTCACAAAAACGTCCCTCAGATTTTTGAAAATCTTCTGCATTGCCTTTTCTGAAAATTCAGTGTAAACCTCTCGATATCTAATTCTTGGATGACGCTTCTCCACGCTGCACACCTCTCCACGTAGTTCTTGTAGTCGGGATGGCGAGGATCCCAAATTACGGGGTGGTTTGCTACGGCGTCGATTAAGACGATTTCTTCTTGCTCCTTGAGAAAGTGGCTTTTCGCCTCGGGAATTTCCACTTTCACCCTCTTCATTGTTATTCTAAAACACCCCACTCGATAATGAAAAAAACAGCACTGCAAACAACTCTGAAAATCGCCGCATTCAATGCTTATCGATACGCATTCAACTCGAATACAAGACGGTTCCAAGCGCAGTAAGGATATGTTCTGGCTGAGGAGCACTTGCACCTATTGTGTTTCAAATCACAGAAGGTGCTCCAACAAATAAGATATCCAATTCGTGCATGATACACATTCAACTCATTGGCAAAACGATTTCGAAAAAATAAATCATGCGATGCACTCTTGAAGCGGGACTCCACATGCCGGCAGTGTCGCCGGTTTATTTACCCAAGTTTGCGGTACCAGGCTCTCCCAGCAGCTGCAGATCTCGTCCAATCGTAGGCGGCTCGAAATGGTGCATGGCGAGCCGGACGGTCGCGTCGAGCGTCAGTGGGCTGCTACGATAGTGCTGGACTACGTCGCAATACCTGCTTCTGCGATCAAAGTTTGCAGCATGTGCTCCTGCGACGAAATTGCGCTGCATGTGCTGCTGTTTGGAGCACGTGCCCCTTCGATAGAGCCTCTCAATGGATGTGCTCACCCGAGTTGAATGCGTATTCGACACGCGCTGTGTGGCGCGACTTTCTGAGAACGTCATAATGAATAAAGAAGCATAAAAAGGGAACTGAAAATAAGAAAACTAACCCAAAACCCGAAAAAAATTGGAAGAGCTGACCTGAAGCGTCGAATCGGTCCTTCCCTAAAGAAAAAAAAATCGGCATGGACCTCCCATGCCAAAACATCAATGCAATAATGGAAAACAACCTAAAAAACACAATGAAAACACAAAAAAGCGCAAAAAAGAAATGAAAATGAGAAAACTAACCGGAAACGGGAAAAAACGGCCGAGCTGGTTAGAGGCGTCGAATCAGTCGTTTCCTGATTCAAAAAAATTCAGCATGGACCTCCCATGTAAAAACATCAACGGAATAATGAATAACAACCTAAGGAACACAATGAAAACGGAAAAGAAACGCATACAAAAAAATGAAAATGATAAAACTAACCGGAAACGGGAAAAAACGACCGAGCTGGTTAGAGGCGTCGAAGCAGTCGTTTCCTGATTTAAAAAATGCAGCATGGACCTTCCATGTCAAAACGTCAACGGAATAATGAATCCTTATACTTAAAGCAGTTATGTCCCGATGTGTGTGTGTGTGAGTGTGTGTATGTGTGTGCATGTGTCCCAGATATCTTGGAATGGCCGATCAAAACTGTATGAAAATGGTACCTAACATTTAGGTGGGTGCGACATTTATCGGGATTACTGCAAAAATCAGCCCGACTCACTCTCTTACGTGTGCCTCGGGCCAACCGGAGTTTGTCCGTGGAGCGCACCTTTGGTCCGTGGGTCATGATAATTTCTGCGAGTCGTCTAGCGATGCAAAAAAATGCAGGGCGTCATAAAAAGGTGTGTGCAGGACCCCAGTGAGGGTGTGCAAGACGTCATAGTAAGTGTGTGCAGGACCCTAATCGGAGTGTGTGCAGGACGTCATAAAAAGTGCGCAGGTCCTAAGTAGGAAATGTGCAGGACTCCAGCGGAAGTGCAGGACGTCATAGAAAGTGTGCAGGACCTCAGTGGGAGTGTGCAGGGCGTCATAGAAAGTGTGCAGGACCCTAATCGGAGTGTGCAGGACGTCATAGAAAGTGCGCAGGTCCTAAGTAGGAATGTGCAGGACCCCAGCGGGAAGTGTGCAGGACGTCATAGAAAGTGTGCAGGACCTCAGTGGGAGGTGCAGGCGTCACAGAAAGTGTGTGTGCAGGACCCTAATCGGAGTGTGTGCAGGACGTCATAGCAAAGTGCGCAGGTCCTACGTAGGAATGTGTGCAGGACCCCAGTGGGAGTGTGCAGGGCATCATAGAAAGTGTGTGGCAGGACCTCAGTGGGAGTGTTCAGGTATGTCATAGAAAGTGTGCAGGACGTCATAGATAGTGCGCAGGTCCTAAGTAGGAATGAATGCAGGACCCCAGTGGGAGTGTTCAGGCGTCATAGAAAGTGTGCAGGACCCTCAGTGGGAGTGTGCAGGGCGTCATAGAAAGTGTGCAGGACCCTAATTGGAGTGTGCAGGACGTCATTGAAAGTGCGCAGGTCCTAAGTAGGAATGTGCAGACCCCAGTGGAAGTGTTCAGGGCGTCATAGAAAGTGTGCAGGACCTCAGGGAGGTGCAGGGCGTCATAGAAAGTGTGCAGGACCCTAATCGGAGTGTGCAGGACGCTGCATGTAGAAAGTGCAGCAGGTCCTAAGTAGGAATGTGCAGGACCCCAGTGGGAGTGTGCAGGACGTCATAGAAAGTGTGCAGGACCTCAGCGGGAGTGTGCAGGGCGTCATAGAAAGTGTGCAGGACCCTAATTGGAGTGTGCAGGACGTCATAGAAAGTGCGCAGGTCCTAAGTAGGAATCGTGCAGGACCCCAGTAGGAGTGTGTGCAGGACGTCATAGTAGTGTGCAGGACCTCAGCGGGAGTGTGCAGGGCGTCGTAGAAAGTGTGTGTGCAGGACCCTAATCGGAGTGTGCAGTGACGTTCATAGAAAGTGCGCAGGTCCTGGCAGTAGGAATGCAGGGACCCTTAACGGGAAGTGTGCAGCACGTCGGCAGAAAGTGTGCAGGACCCAAATGGTAGCGTGGAGGGCGTCATAGAAAATGTGAAGAACCCAACGGGAGTTGTGCAGGACGTCATAGAGAGTGCAGGTCCCCAGTTGGAGTGTGCAGGGCGTCGTAGAAAAATGCACAGGTCCCGAGTGGGAGTGTGCAGGTCATCGAAAGTTAGCAGGACCGCAGTGGGAGTGTGCAGGCACGTCACCAAGAGTGTAGAATTTGAAAAAAAGGTTTTTCAATTTTTAATGCTAAATCTTAACCTTCTGTGGAGAGGAAATAGATAGGAAAAATATGAAACTTGAGAAGCGTGGGACGCGTTCTTGAGATTGGCGCAGAACTCCTATGCGACATTTTTTCCAGTTTTAGGATACAAGCAGCAGCTTCTCACTTCCGCACCTTCTCTGTTCGCCACTCATTGCAAACCGCTCAGTCATTTCGAATCCCTAACTTCCAGAAACCAGTTTTATATATGTTGCAAGTCTGAGCTTATCAAAATCTGCACCACAAAAACATAAACAACCACCTACTAATCTCTTCTATTCATTGGAGAACAAGGGCATGATGTTGGTCAACTAGGGAAACATCATATAATATGAGAATGCGTTTTTCCTTATCATGATAGGAGACGGTAAAGCGAGAATAATCAAGCTTGTGAACTTTACAAATTGGAAGAAAGGGCAGTGGGTAGCGACGTAAGGGGGAAGGAAGTACAGAAGGGGTTCTTGAATTTTGTGCCGGTAGCAACCGACGATTTACCATGCTGGCTTCTTATGTTTCTGCTTTATGATCCCACATTTTGATATACCCACGGCCTGC
>JAPDOI010001710.1:0-150699 GCA_029168955.1 Aplectana chamaeleonis
ATCCCATCCCTGAAGTGAGAATCCGGAAGGTCTGCAAAATACGCTTCAACAGCCGTTATGACCTCTTCATTTGATGCAAAACGCTTGCCATGCATGAATTTTTTGAGTTCTGCAAACAAATGGAAGTCGCTGATGAATACGGTGGATGCTCCAACAATTCGAACTTTGATTCATGGATTTTAGCCATTGTCAAAATGCTCTTGTGACACGGTGCATTGGCCTGATGAAAAAGATTTTTTTCTTATGCAAACCGGGTCTTTTTTCACGAATTTTTTTCTTCAGCTGGTCCAAAAGGTTGCAATATAATTCAGAATTGATTGTTTAACCAGTTTGCAAGTAATCCATCAACAAAATTCCTTTCGCATCCCAAAAAACTGATGCCATAGCCTTCTTGGCCGATTTCCGGACACGAACTCGTTTCGAAGCCGAACGGCCAGGTTCACACCACTCTTTAGACTCTTGTTTTCATTCAGGATCATTGCGATAGACCCAATTCTCATCCGTAGTGATGAATCGACGCACAAAATCCACTTTATCCTATTTAAAACGCTCCAAATGTTGCTGAGAAAGTCGCATTCGAATGTGTTTTCGTTCCATTGTTAGCGAATGCTGCACCCATTGTGCACACAGCTTTCAAAAACCCAAAATTTCACTTGAAATATGGCTCACACTGCCTAATGAGATGTGTAGAGCGAGCCTGTACTAAATCTCTCTCATTCAATCGACGATCTTCCAAAACCATATCCTGTATTTTGGCTATGATTTCTGGTGTTGATGCGCTGTTTGGACGCCCTTCACGTGGATTGTCTTCAAGGCTTGTACAACCACGTTTAATTCAGCAACCCATCTTTCTACTGTTCTAATCTTAGGTGAACAATCATACATTTTTAACATTCGTTCGGGAATTTCTGTGGTGCTACACCTTCCAAAAATAAGAATTTTATCACTGCATGATATTCAATTTTTTCCATTGCTGTGACACGGCGACCCTAAATTGCTTGTAAACAAAGAGTGAGTTGACAGATTGGAATGAAACTTCACATGCGTTCATATGAAGAGATATGAAGGGTGTAGCACCAAAACAAAAATCTTTGGGCTAGTAGCAACGCCCTCTCTTATCGAACGACAAAACTTATTGAACAACCAGGTACAACGGTGCGCGGATATTACGGGTATGAGAGGGGTCGGGTGATAGAAGGGGATAATTGGGGTGTGTGGAAGAAATTTTTTTTCGCTTTCATTTGCAAATACGGTTGCGCGTGATATTCCCAGAATTATTTATGTTGGAGTGGACTCAAACTAAAAAGCGTGTATTAATCCAAGTGGTGAAACCGCCATGGCGGTTTGGGCGGTGCCGCTATGACAGTGCCGGACGGGCGGCACAACGTGCCGGATGGTGAGAAATTTCATAGTCCACCGCGCATCCCGCGCTTGCGGTGAGGACTATGAAAGATGCCAAATGAAGGCCAACCGCACTGGGTAGTTGTAGACCGAGAATGAGGAACCGACCTTTTGGTTTCTCCTTTTATTACACCCATATCGGGATTTTGGTGGTATTGACAGCGCGCGCAGGGCTAAGTAGCAGTTGGTCTGGTACTCGTACAGAGTCGAGCGGGGTTGCGAAATTTCGCAACGGGTAGTGGTGGGGGGTCGCAGAAATTTTTGACCTGAAAATGAAGGTTAGGGGATCGCAAAAATTTTGAACCAAAAATGAGAATAATAAATCAAAAAAATTTATCTGGTGTTTTTGAGCGACACGGATCTTCAAAAAACCGTATGCTCCGATTTAATGAGTAAATTGAGTCTTTGTGGGGATAGCAAAATTTTGGATTTTGGGAAAAAATGATGGTGGGGGGTCGCTGCGATTTTGAAAAATTACGCAACACCCCCTTGACCCTGTACGCGTGACGCGCGCGACGGAAAACCGCGTCATTCGCGTTGCCGTAGTGGCGCGTGAACCGAGGGCCTTTCTCAGGGGGGCGGGCCTCCGTTAATGCGCCCCAACGACAACGTGAACGTAGCGGTTTTTGGTCGCGCGCGTCATGTGTACCGGCCGAACCGCTCCTTAGCCCTGACATCCCATCCATATCATCTCATAACATATCTTATCACAATATCACTCATCAAGACGTCGGGTTTGCTGTACTTCTACCCATTTCTGGAATTAAAAAAATGTGGTTTTGGCCCTTTGTTCTACCCACTCGCATTAAAATGTATTCTAAAACTTGGATTGTCTCCTGTTATCTCCCCACAGCGGATTAAAAACCTTTTCTCGAAATTACAGTTTGTGTTCGGGGCGGCACTCTGTGGTTAGGAGTTTTGGCTCCTAAACTCTTAGTGATCCTAACAGAGATTCGCCTTTCTAGCGCTGTCATATACACATGTTTACCTCTACCGATTTCAGGTGTACTTTCCTAAGCGAGAGAATATCAACGTCATTAGTCGAGTATGTGTTCTAATAACGTTCCCTTGTGAGTTTTTTGAGATCTAACGTTTATATTTTTCATTTGGCGGTTTTTCTACGTAAAATTTGATCAATCTAAATATTTTTGTTGTTTTTTGCATTGCTGAAGTAAAGTAGAGACATCATTTTCGCTCACTAATGTGGCCGAGGTAGTGACGTTAATAGACTCGTACCCTCGATGCCCGAGCAGCTCGCAGGGAGGAGCTTGGCAGTCCGGTGCCTGCGTTGCGACTCGTTCTGATAAGAGGTGAAAGGGTGGCCGTTTGCTATTGCGGCCCCAGCTCAGGCACCTGGTAATCGATGTGTGGATGGCTAGCCGCGCATCGACTACAGGTGCGCGGGCTGGGGCCGGAACACCACACGGCCACCCGTTCACCTCTTATCAAAACCAGCCGCAACGCAGGCATCGGACTGCCAAGCTACTCCCTGCGAGCTGCTCGGGCATTGAGGGTATGTGAGTAACAGAACGCTAGCGCCACTGGAAATATCGAAGAATGAGCAAAAATCTTCGCCACCCCCGCAGCGGGGGTCGTAAAAAATAGGTACTCAGGAAGGGGGGGGGGTCGTAGCTCTGCCAGAAGTTGGCGCAACGGCCTGCTCAACCCTGCTGGGGGCCTAACAGTGGTCAAATGCAGTGGTTTCGGCTCGTTTCTTGACGCTTCAAACGGCGTAAGTGTTGTGATAAAGGCAATACCTGTGAATTAATTTCGGTGTGGAGCCTGGAACTTGTGGTTTTCCTGAGAGTGAGCGGCGCTGTGGTTAGAAAGTGAGGAAAAATTGTGCTATTTCAGTGATGACACTGCGTGATTGGGCTGCACGTGCTGTGGCGAATTTCGTGGAAATAGCTCCTTATGCTCTGTTGACGTTGCCGTTACCAGCCAGTCAGATAGTTAGTTTCTTTATTTTTAGGAACCTAGCGTACGCTTGGGCATGAATTCTGAGATTTTCATATAATTGGAAAGTAGCAGACTTTTCCAGTAGAACATCTGCCGATCGGGAGATCGCGATCCCCCTGAATAAGCGATGTAGAGAGGGAAACCAAGAATTGCATACTCACAAGAAGACCATGGGCCACACCCAATCGGAAGAGTTTCTCTTAACAGGGCAGTTTTCTAGAAGCGAGGAAGATTCGTGACATTTTCGACTGACCTTCTCTTCTCACAAGGGAACTACTATTAGTCAGCCTGGCCGTTCCGGATGAAAAGTACTTCTCTAGAACTGTTTTCAACGTTGAACCCGATTTTGGTCTTCGCAGCTGCCTAAAACCACTCTGAAAAAAGTCATGGGCGTTTTTCGCCAAATTTTCGTACCTATTATATCTTCCAAAACGCGCATCGGCCTTTGGAAAATCCGGAAACGGACCTCATAATTGTGTTCACCGCCCAAAACACCTTCCCTGAGCAAAATTTGGGTGAAGACACGTTTTCCAAACTTTGCACAGACTGAAAGCTTTTGGACTTTACGGATTTTCGGTTGCGCGTTTATTTATACCATTTATATTTAAGTTTTTTATATTTTCTGTTCTCATTACTAACTTCTAGAGCTTCTCAAGTTTACGATTATCACTGACGACCCTCGGTGTATCTCGGGAAGGTTCGCGGACCAACTAAGATGATATCCGGAGCTCATTAACCACCTCTTCTGTACATGCAGTGTTGGCCGGCCACTGCCCTTCTGACCCGAGCTCTCCACTTCCTCCCGTTTTCATGAGACTAGTTACGTCGGTCTCCTTTGTTTCAGTTTCTTGCTCAATTTTTTTATCTTCATATGTGAACCGAAATAAATAAATGAATGAATGAATTGTAGGGCTCTTAAAGCTTTAAAAATGTTAAAGATTTGACTTGGAATCACCACAGATGGGATATTCGGGGCGCTGATCGCGAATCTAGGGTTGTTTGTCGATTTTCGAAGTTTGTCGACTTGACTCGTTAAAACTTTCCCATCGGGAGAAATTTTGGTGGCAAATCGCGAGTTTTGAGGATTTCCGGAGCGCTACGATGGATATGGCTCATATTGTTGCTCTGGGGATAATTTGGAGAGCTCTGCACAAATCTGAGGTTCGATTGTCGATCTTTGACAAATTGCGGTATATTACGGTGGGTATACGGTAGTTTGGTCAAAGTCTCAGATTTGACCAACAATTTGTATGCGGGTGTTGTTTGGGGGTGGTGAATAGGAATTTAACGTCCATTTGTTGATTTCCGAACTGTTAGGGTAGGTTTTACTTTCTAAATGACATGGTACCTACCGCCACCTATAGTAAACTGCAGAAATTCGATAAACGGGACTTCAGATTCGTGTTCACGACCCAGGTCCTTACATAGAAGTTTTGAGCCGAATCCGAATTTTTTCAAAACACCCTAAAAATTTCATGGGGGTTATCCTAACCTAGCCGCCAGGCTTTGAAAAACACCTATAACTTTTTTCAGAGTGGTTTTAGGCAGCTGTGAAGACCGTTATCGGATTCTACGCCAAAAATGGCTCTCATGGTTCTAGAAAAGTACATGGCATCCGGAATGGCCACGCTGACTAAAAAAAGTTCCCTTATTAGTCCAAAAGGAATCGGATACAATAAGCTGCCAGACCGGTTCAGCGTATTCCAAGAGGGTATGAATACTGACATTGTATGTCGCAAGAACAGTTTCCTTGCAGCTTCCCCTTTGTACCGATCAGGGCCCTAAGAGCATTCGGCACCGTATGATCCATACTCCTTCATTGCATGCTGCCGCGCGTTTCAGTGACGGGGCTCTATTCGGGCCTTCAAAATCATATGGAAATCTCAAGATTCATCTTTGAGGGTGTATGCTACCGACATAATTTTCGAAAAATATTGTAGCCTTTTTCAGAAAGTGGTACAGAGTCTGCTGGTTCATCGGCTTCAATATGTTAGCATGTTCGAGCCGAATCCCTTGATTGGAAGGCGGCTGCGAGCGACAGTTCGGCGTTATATGAATGTGAGAATTTTGTAGCATTATCATCGAGATTATATGGTATCAGCCAGTTTCATGTTCAGAACGGGACAAAATATGGGCGAAACTCGTTTTACCCCCTGTGGTACTAAAAGCGCAGTGATGCCCACATTTTTATTTATGTGAATTTTCAGCCATCGATTCCGATTCCCGACCCGCTGCCTGTTCTTGGGTTGATGGCAGCAGAGAATCATGAGCGTGAAGAAATGGAGGACTAGGATTGATCTACGGGTACTTTCTCCCAAAGAGCTCACTAGGACTGGACTGCGTCGGGCCGTGTCCCGTGGGAGCCTCCGATTCCGAGGCACGGCTACAATGCTTCTTCATCTCGGGTCCCTAGTTACGATTCTCTCATTAAAGGTGGCAGCTGCTGAGATAGAGCAGTTCACCACCAATTTCCGTCATGACAGTCTCACACATTGTAAACTGTAATTTTGTGTACATATCTTTTCCATATCAAATCAACAGATCTTTATGAACCCTATGTACTGTCGTTTTCGAGGCCAATTTCCGGGCTGCATTTGCGGACAACGGCTGTTGCATCACGCAACAAGATTATAACGGCACGGTTAATCTCTCCGAGCACGATTATCACGTGTCGCATTATGCATCAGCCGTAATCCGCAATGGCGGACCGGGGTTTGGCTCCGAGAACGACAGTATAGTGTAGTCCACTAAAAAAGGCGGTCGGCTGCAGATCAATATGCATGAGACCCATAGCGGCGCGTTCACTACCGGTTGGGGCTGCGCTGCAATGAGTTTCATGCATATAGATCTAGAATCGACCAGTTCTCATTGTTATGCAAATTTACAACTTGCAGATTAATAGCGTTTTGGACTTGTGCGGATTTTCAGTTTTTCAGTTTTCATTCTAAAGTAGGTTAAGCCCCCTAAATGGCATGGTGCCTACCGTACCCTACAGTAAACTTCAGAATTTCGACAACCGGACTTCAGATTCGTGTTCAGCACCCTAGATTACCCCTGCATACAAGTTTTGAGCCGAATCCGAAATGGTTTCTATAAAAAAATTTTCCCAGAAATTTCACAGGCTACCGTCACCTCGCCGAAAGGCTTTGATAAACGCGTATAACTTTTTTCGGAGTGGTTTTAGACAGCTGTGAAGACCGTATTCAGATTCTGCGCCAGAAACGGTTTTAGAAAAGTACATTTTATCCGAAATGGCCAGAATGGAATCATATCACTATCATAGAAATGAAGCAGCTGTTCTGTGAAAAAATGAAGCGGTGAAAACGAAATTATAAGCATGGAAAACCGATTCGTTTAATTGGTGGCGATATGAAGATGTTCCGTTGAAACGGAGATGTAGGGTATGTGTCTACTCTGACACTCGCTTGGGATTCGCCTTGTATCATCGAGGCAATCAGTCTCAAATGGAGCTCGCTCCATCGTGGTGAAATTGTCGCCCTACAAAGTGAAAATGTGAGTCGATTCGAAAGTGTGGTCGTCTCACATTTTCACTTTGTAAGGCGACTAGTTCACCATAATTGGGCGAGCTTGATTTGAGGCTAGGTGCATCGGTGTTCCAAACGTGTTCGAGAGTTCGGAAAGAAATGCGACTTTCAAAGTTGCACTCTCTCAGAAATTGTGCGAGGCGATTCTTTGATACTGTATGGAGCTTATCGATCATCGATTACTTGTTTTTATGCCTTCCTCTGATTAGTTCACCTTGTTGCAGAAGGGGAAGGACAAGAAATACATCGCGATCGGTTCATCGTTCCAAGGGGAATTGTAGTTAGCATGGAAAGTCGCATTCGAATCTGAACAACCTTAAGTATACATACACTTAGGTCCGGGGCTTGTTTCCTCAAGAAAAAAAGCATTTAAATCTCACCCGCGGCTGGGGCGGGTGGTTTAAATCTATCTCACTGGCGGCTGGCGGTATAGTAAGCTGATCAGCCGCGCTCTTGTCTCGGCCTCAATCGATCAGCGGGCCAGCGCAGGCGACCGCTCTCACTAGCCGCGGGTGAGGTTTAATTGTTTTTTCTTGAAGAAACAAGCCGTGGACCTAACTATATCTTCATCGAATCATAGCCGTAGGGTGTTTGATTTTGTAAGCATTGTTAGTCAAATTGATGCCTGTGTTTATGTGATAGGTGGGAATCTCTCTTGTATGCACGCAGAATGGGCTATTTCTTCTAGTCCGTAGCCTTTGCATATGATCCATATCTCTATCAATATGCTAGAAGGAAAGTACGAAAATGGGGTATACTGCGAGATCGCCCCTGAGTAAGCCCCTATCCATTTAGTTTTTGGAGGGCACTTCAATATAGTACATTCCGATCAAATGCGCAGCTGAGGCCAATGTATACATGAATATAGTCATAGTCTATCAACACTCATTGGAGTGTGCTTCGATCTGAGGCCAAATATTGCCTTGTCATGCTCAAAAATATGATTTCTTGAGTTGCAAATGTATAAAGATTGTTTATGTATATAGTTATAAATATGTCGAATTCTGTTGCGATTCTTCGGTTTGTCATCCTGAAGGTTGGTTTTTTTGAATATTTAATGCTTTTTATGGTATATAATCACAAGGTTGCTGAGTTGAATACAAAGATTAGGTGCTAGGCAAGAATCGAACCCGCATCGCATTGCTTTCCGGGCAACAGTGTTACCACTACACCACCGACAACGCTCCGTATTCCTCAGCTAGTTAACACATGAACTGTTTAGGCACTGATTATATACCATGCCATAAAAAGGCCTAGAATATTTAAAAAAAATAAAAATTTGTCTTCAAAAGGCCTCAGATTAACTGGATTTAATCTCCAGTTGTGCTTACCAAATCATACCCGTTATCGGGTGATTGCTGTTGTGCCTACACAGTTCATGTGTCAATTAGCTGTTGAAAGAACTCTGCAGTCCCCTTTTCGGCGACGGCAGCGACTGTCGCGGCGTGAAGGGCGGCCATGAGGCACTGCAGCGTGTTTTGACGCCGCAACGGCCCTGGGTCGCTGTGGGTGGCGGGCGCTTAGGCCAAAATCCGAGTGAAGATATAGAGGAAGCTATTTCTTCTATTTTCTTCAAATAAGATTATCACACAAAATTGAGAGGTTAAAGGCCTCAGATATGGCGGAAATAACATCTGAAACTGAAAAGTCTAAAACATTGTCGTCAATTCTCAACCTAGGACTAATTTTTCACCCTCATGGCCATCCTCCCTTCTTTTTTCCGCGCGCGACTCTTGTCGCCAAGCGGCGTCGCGGCTTTCCCCATCCAGAGATTGACGATACAGCATAGCGCCCTTCAGTGAAAGTTTGTATACAGACTTAATCGACCACGCTTGACTCAAATATCTTACTCTCGTGACTCACATCTCACAAAAACATGAACGTCCGGCGGTGTTGAACCTTCCCTCGAACATCCGCATTTTATTACACAGCTTAAGATGTTACCAGTTACCAGTCGCTTAGAAGACCCTCTTTTAACCCACATATTTCCAGACCTAGATGCAAGCGTAGGTATGTCACGTAGAGACAACTTCTTCTCTCTATGGCTCGGACCTCGCTATGGCTAAACAAACTGCCACTTGATCTCTTAAATCTCAGAAACTCGTCATGTTTTAAGAAAGCATTGTTGAAAGAAGACGTTATGAAAATGGTCCTATATCTGTCTCCAGATCCACCTTAGCATAACATGCCCTAATCATCAGTAATGACACTTCACTGAGTATCCTATTCTTGACTTGGACGACATGTAGTGTTTTTTGTCAAAAATTCGCTTTTTTTAGTTATTATAGGATTCTTCTTCCTTTTCTTTCCAATTTATTTCTGTAAAACAATATAGTTATTCGTTTATTCCTGAACTAATCGGTAAGTTAGTTTGAACTATTATTTCATAACTTAATTTGCATTCAAGAAATATAACTCTTTAATAGCAATTTTATGTTTGTTTTAATAGCAATTTTATGTTTACCTTAAATACAGTCTTCTTCTTTACTGGAGAGACCCGGGAAGACTGTTCAATAAAGTTCGTCTAAAGCAAGGGTCGAAACGATCTTTATTGATTTATTAATAATGTATATTTATTCATTCACTTTATACCTTCACAACATTTGATTAGCTTTTGTTTTTATTAGAGATACTGGTTTCATGTGGCATCTTGAGGGAAACCCAGGTACATGATTACCAGCACCGCAAGTCGAGTTTCGAATTTACTTTCATACCATTTTAAACAATAAGTTTTGGACTCTTATGACACTAAACTTGTATATGTTCAATTTTATTTTATCAAAAAGTTACACTCCACTCCATTCGTAACAAATATTATTTTTCACTCACTAATAAGATATTTAGCTCGTCGACGCCTTGCCTTTATTTTGATTATTCCCATTTTTCTTTTTATCTCTATTAAATTTAAGCTTTAGTGACGGTTACTTTTAGTACATACATTTTATTGGTTTCCAGCTTTTCCTTTTTGTTACTATAATGTGATCCCCTGGTCTCTCTTTTGCTTACAGATTAAGCCTACTTCTTGATTAATAAGTCATTTTATCCTTTTCTGTTCTTACACATACCTTTTTACTATCTTGATCGATCTGTCAGTGACAAATGGTGACACGGGCCAGTGCCATACGTCAAAAATTGACGTGTTCCTTCTACTCTACTCTACTCTCCAATTTTCTTTCAACTACTTTCTATACCATTAAACACTTATTAGCTACAATTTTTCAGTTTCAATTCTTTCACTTCCTAACTTTCTATCCCCAATTTTAAGTGCTATTTTGATCTGAATTAGATTTTATAAGGTTAACACAATAATAAATTGTAATTTCAGAGAGTTTTTGCACTCTTTTAGAGTATTTACCAATATTTCATTCACCTACACATATTTTTCCCACTTTGTTAAACATAACATATATTTATACCAACAATAAGATAACTCATACGACAACATGCTATCTTTTAATCCTTGGCCTTCTTCTTTGATCCGTCTCCATACGGCTTTTGTTTGGAAGTCCTCCATTTTGTTCGTCCACATACTCTCTCTTTCGATTATATTCACTTATTGCCGACTCCAACGCAATGGCTAACACTTTCTAAAAATAAATAAATGAATAAAACTAAGTTTGTTATATTTATTTTGAATAATATGAATTTTACAATAAACATTCACTAATTTTTTAAATTATATTGATTTTATCCAGAAAGGAAAAAAAAGATCACCTTACCGAGGAAGACGTTTCGGCAGTTTGAGAAGTAGGAAATCTTCTTTGATTCACTTCGTCTTTTGAAATATCATTGTCGTCATTTTCTTTCAATCCAAACATCTCTTCTATAGATTGTGATTTCCATAACATCTCTCCTTTCTAAAACATATACTCTTTTTCAGTTCAAGTGAACTCCTGTTTTTTGTTATCACAGCTCGGAGCGGTGTCTTTCTCCTCGGAACCTCCTTATCACTAGTTATATCTCACCGATGCTCACCGCTCCGTTACTGTTGATTAGCAAAATCGACAGGTCACTACGGACGGACCAGAGCTTACCTTGCATTTTATATTGTTTCATTGTTAAATTAGGATAATGATTCCTATCTGTACTTTATTAAAAAAATAAAAAAAAATTCGTACTTCAATCTTTTTTTATCACTTGGAGAAAGTAGACTTGCCATAGCCAAACCAGTCCAATCCGTGCAATCTAAGCCCAGTACAAATGCAACCATAGGAGCATGTAAGCGCTGTAAATCGAATTGTTTAACAGCTATATGAATATTTTATTAACGTAAGTCTAGCAAAAAGGAGAGAAAAAAAATTTCGAATGTTATAGTTCTTCACCTTGGTTATATTTCCGTGTTTAAATATCAAATATCCACGCTGTACAGTAATATCCGGTGCCATTTTGTTTTCTTTCATGAGCGTCTTTCGTATTGACTTACGTAAATATAAACTAAAATAGTTTTCTCATTATTCTAAAGTCGCATCTCTTTCTACAAGGAGGAAAAAAAAACACCTCAAACTCTCTGTGTCAGAAAGCAGCATTGTTTGATCGCGGATGAGACGCACATAGGTTTTATTCCTTCTGTTGTAAGCTGTCAAATTTTTCTTTCCGGTTTCAATAAAATACTCCCAGAAAGAATAAGACATTTTAGCCTTAATTTTAAAATTAATTTTCTGATTCGCTGCTTTAGTGTACTACCTTACCTCACCCTTATATTAGTAGTGCCGTTCTGATGACCAATAAATATTAACCATGTCAAAGGTTGTGGGTCGTTTTGTTTGAGTAACTGAAATTTATAATAGTATATCATTTTCTCGCATAGGTAATTTTAGCAATTTCTTTGAATATTAAATTCTCACTTAACTACATCCTTCAAAAAATGTTCAACGAGTTTTTTTTACACTCTCACGGTTCGGATCGGGAAGATTAATGATTTTTAAATACTCCGACACAACCCTTCTGTTGATGTTTTCTTGATGACGGCATGTTCTTTCTGTCTGGACTTGATTCGTGACATCAAAACCGATTCTTTTAAAAATTAGTTAAACTTTGGTAGTTGTGGTGTAGTATTAATGAGAATAATAATATCAATATTAAATATATTTATAATAATAATGAATATAATAATATTTTTTTATATATAAAAAAATCGTAATAAATATAGTACGTTATACATATAACATATAAATCAAATAATTTCTTTACAATACTCATTATAATAACAATCTAACGAATAAGTTATTGTGTAATACTATAATAATAAATAAATATATATTTCACATATGTACTTGTTGTATGTATATATGTATATATGATATATATATATATATATATATATATATATATATATATATATATATATATATATATATATATATATATATATATATATATATATATATATATATATATTAAGTTAACAATAATTAATAACTCGTATTGTACTCTCTCTCTCTCTCGTTGCCATATTTTCTCTCCTATTATATTTCTAACTCTCATGTTGAAATTGTTTCATTCGTCAGTCACGAAAGGTGACACGGGCCAAGGGCCATACGTCAAAAATTGACGTATTTCTCCATTTGTTCTTTCCTTAATGTCTAATATTCATCTATAGCGTGAAATTATGAATTTCCGGACAGCCACAGAATGTGACACCAAGGTAAGATCATACGTTTTTCCTTTCAGTAAATTTAGTGTTTTCAAAATTTTTCCTCCCCTCAATTTTCACACATTAATAACTGATTTTATAAATTTACTAATCATCATAGTCAAGTAAGTAGAAATTAGCCGACGACACCTTTCGATGTAGTGGTCCAGTGAACGTATGATCTCTTCTCTTCGATATTATCATATTCAACATTGATTATCTCTGTGTCTAACATATCGGACAATCATCATAGGAGACACGGACCAAAGTACAACTTTTCTATTACCCCATTCTTTTTCATAGATAACCGATAAGCTCGAAAAAATATTTTTACTGAAGATATACTTACTAGAAACAAGTTTTAACAGTTTCTTTCTACAATTTTGTATTGATATCTACACACCTATTAATTTCTTATCACAAATTTTAAGTAAAAGATATTAAATGAGTTTAATAGAATAATATATTGAGTTAAAATTCAATTACATAAAAGTTTAAATACTTACTTCATCCATGTGTAGACTGCTTGCAGACAAATTAGAATATATTAGCAATTTTAGGCCAGTTTTTTTGAAAGTTTTTCCCGAGAAGATACTGTAGAGATTCGTTATAAGACCTCATATACAAATAATTACAAACGCTAAAACTTACTCATACAATCACATATAATTAAGCACGTGTGGCTTATCTCTCTCATCTCTACCCGGTCGAAGTAAGAGCTCCATCGGGTTGTCATCATGTTGAAATCTACTAATTGTTTGAGTTTCTGCCGTGGTCGACCGCTCCGTTGCTTGCTCCTCCCGGACTTCTTTGAGGGGGATGGGTTATACGTGTATACAAATACACGTGTACAGACTTACGTACGAGTGTATAAGTATATGTGTATGTGTATATATGTGTATATGTATGTATATATGTGTGTATATATTTTGTACAGACATACAATTATATACACCTATATTTTTTTCTCTATGTTGTTATTGTGTTAGCTCCTTTTGAACTTTTTGTGCACCTCCTTCTCTTTCAGGTACACTTTGGGATTTTGATTCAATCCCAACTCCACTCCATTACACATTGAAAGGAGGGCCATACCTCTTAATAAAAATAGGGAATAGTACTGATGGAGTTATAAGCGGAAAAAGTCAAGAGGATCATTTTTTCGCGCTACCCTTTACTATTCGAAACTCTTAGGGCTTGACAACCCTGCCAGCAGCCCTGGCAAACCTGTAAGGGAGATTCCTCTCTGTAAGGGGTTTGGCCGCCCACTTACTTAGATTTTGGTCAAAAACTCCAGCAAAGTATCAATCAAAAGCGTATTTTAACCTCAATGAGTTCAAAAATTAAGATAGGAGCTAACACATATACTATTAAGGACTTTGGTAATGAAACATAGAGGGTCCAAATGTAAAAAAAATTGCAGTATTTGTAATATGGTAGTATTTGACAACAAAATTATTTCCCATGTAACTAATTTCCAGTTAAATACCTATAAGAAAGAAATTACGAACTGCAGGACTAAAGGTGTTATATATTGTTTACAATGTGAAAAATGTAATCTACAATATGTAGGAATGACAACCAGACGTTTAAGAGATAGAATTTTAGAACATTTAAATAATATCAATTAGCTTAAAAGATTTACTCCTCTTTATAATCATTTTCGTGATTGTAAATCAAGTTTCAAAGTGCATATTTTAGATTCGCTAGAAGAGAACGATACCAGACATATCTTACTAGAAAAAGAGGATTTTTGGATTAAGTTGTTAATGACTCCGTACTCCTTTGGTTTGAATGATAACGTAAAGGGTTACGGAAATGTTTCCAACATTTCAAATCCTTTGCTTCATAAGAGTACACATCCTTATTATTCACTTAAAATAGTGAAAGAACATAGAAACAGAGGAAGAAATAAATAAAAAAAAATAAGAAAATTTCCAATTCAGATTATAAAGAGGTTCTAACATATATCTCTAATACAAGACATGGAAACGGCGGAGTGATATCAATTAACTGAGAATTTATACACAATTATGAAAAGTCTTAATAAAAAGAATATAAAGCAAATTAATTAAACTTTCTTCATTCCGAAAATTGTTTTCTCTTGAACTATCAACAATAAAATTAAATTCCTTACATTATGTTTTCTAACTCATTTTCACTTTTCTAACAACCTGATAATACAATAATAACATTAGTAGAAAACATATAGCTACCAAGTGAGCATTTATCAAATTAACTTATTTTTAGCGATATATGTGACCAAAATCAACTTTAATAGAATTTTCACAATAACATTACTGTCAAAAATGCTTTAAAACGATAAAGACAAACAAAATTATTACCAAGTAAGAGTCATTCATACATACGTGATAATCCAATTTCCACCAACGTTTTCAGATTATAACAAAGTTCTCAAACATGCAAATAGCCATAACATATTTAAGCATAATTTACAAATAAATGTATTTATGCAATTACATAAGGATAAACTTTGTAAAGTACATAAATACACACCATGGTCATATTATTACGGGTGATTTAAATATTATTCAAGAATCAAAAACTCAGAGATATCTTGGAAAAAGGGTACTAAAGCTCCATAGAACTTACAAAAAGAGAATTAACAGAGATAATATATAAAGAGATCTACACTTTGAAGCCACTCCAAACATACATAAATTACATTAAAAATAAATTTAAAGTCAACACTACTAGAAAAATTGTAGGTCTAGAAATTTACTTTAAGCTTAACAGTTCAGAGCTAAAATCAAACTAATATTGCTAAGGGATATTAATATAAAACTAACAGTAAATACAACATCATTAAAGAATAACATGAATATCATAAAAATTACATCTTTTTTTGTCCTTCTAAGAATGAAAGCCAGTAATAATTATGGAATTATCTGTCAAAAATACTACATTATCACATTAATGAAGGAATTATGTGTACGATTAAATGAAGGCAAGCTTAATAACTCAAGAACAAAATAATAATAACCTTATAAACCTCTTCCTGAATCCAATACACAAGCTATAATATTAAAGCACAAATTCTTTAACGTTAAAAACAATCTTTAAAATTGTTACAAATTGTTATTATTATCTCCCTATTATATAAGCATTACCTAAACTTCACAAATATCCAACGAAATTCAGATTTATAACAAAGTTAGTAATAGTAGTATAAAATCCCTTTAAGGAGGAGCTACATATCATTTTTCACTTTTTTGAAAAAACATTTCATAAGTTAGTTAAGAGGTCATACATCAAAGAAATGACAATTTGAAACTCTATTGGTCGATAATAATATTAATATAGATTCGGAACTCAATGCATATCAAAAATGAAAATTTATAAAGCTCCTTTCGGAATGACTCTTCACACAGGACATGTCCAACGAATCTTAGACATGATCTAATTATTTCATGTATTAAAGAATTTCTTAACGTCTGTTTCAGTAATGCAAATAATAAAAACCTTTATAGCCAGCAAATGGTTACAAACCTTTTATGTAGACAGAGAACTTGAAAAAGGTGTTTATAGATACTATAAGCCTCCCAGACTTGTTATATTTTTATTTGGAATATCTAAGTTGAGAGAACAGCTACTGTAGATTTGGCAGACACTAGTATTTAAACAAAATAAAGGAGTGCCACAAGGTGGTCATTTCAGTCCTTTATTAGCAGATCTCACAATCTCTGTTTTAGGAATACCATTTTACCATTAATCATCAAGCCTAGACAAAAATGTATTATTATTCCTCCCTTACAGATATATGGATGATTTGTTGATTATTCATAATTCAAGAAGATAACTTTATAAATAATAAAATCGAATTAATATATAAAATGAATTAGATAAATCTGAAACAGACCAATAGTTCAAGTTCTAAAATGTAATTATTTAGACATGACTATAAAAAATAATTGACAATACGTTATACATACTACAGTCTTTATAATAAAATAACAGACGACTTTAATTTCGAAGTAATAAAATTCCCACATTTTTAACACGGTTCTTTCAACGCAAAATTAAACCATCTACTATTTATACCGAAACGTTGAGATAGCTAATACTAGCAGTAGCGTCATTAATTTCATTGATAAGATTAGGGAAATGAAAAGGTGTATCTAGAGGCCCGAGAATACACATCTGGAATTCATAGAAACAGGTATTATTAATTGCTTATATATAAAAATAAAAAAATAGCTTACAAATTTGAATTGAACGTGATAATATAGATAATATTTTATTAATCAATAAAGGCTTTGTAACATAGATATACCTATTATAATAACTATTTTAATTGTAATATTTTGAACACACTTTAATTAACTCTATCATGACAATAATATTCACTTTTTGTAGCATTGTTAATTAACTTCTCAATTAGTCCTATATCTGTCTCCTTAGATCCACTTTAGCATAACATGCCCTAATCATCAGTAATGTACACACTTCACTGAGTATCCTATTCTTTGACTTGGACGACATGTAGTGTTTTTGTCAAAAAATTCTGCTTTTTTTAGTTATTATAGGATTTTTTCTTCTTCCTTTCTTTTCCAATTTATTTCTTGTAAAAAACAATATAGTTATTCGTTTATTCCCAACTAATCTTGAGTTAGTTTGAACTATTATTTCATAAATCCTCTAATTTGCATTCAAGAAATATAGACTCTTTAATAGCAATTTTATATTTGTTTTAATAGCAATTTTAAGGGTTTACCTTTAAATACAGTCTTCTTTTCTTTACTAGAAGAGACCTGGAAGATACTGTTCAACAAAGCCTTCGTCTAAAGCAAGGGTCGAAACGAACTTTATTGATTTGTTAATAATGTGTATATTTATTCATTCATCACTTTAATTTACCTTACACAACATTTGATTAGCTTTTTGTTTTAGACATGCTGACATGTAGGCATCTTGAGGGAAACCCAGGTACATGATTACTAGCACTGTCAGGTTGCTCAATCATTTTCATACCATTTTAAATAATAAGTTTTGGACTCTTTTATGACACTAAACTTGTATATGTTCAATTTTATTTTATCAAAAAGTTACACTCCACTCCATTCGCAATAAATATTATTTTTCACTCACAAACAAGTTATTTAGCCTGTCGACGCCTTTACCTCTTTTTATTTTGATTATTCCTATTTTTCTTTTTTATCTCTATTAAATTTAAGCTTTAGTGATATTATTACTTTTAGTACATACATTTTATTGGTTTCAACTTTTCCTTTTTGTTACTAGTAATGTGATCCCCTGGTCTCTCTTTTACTTACAGATAATGTCTACTTCTTGATTTAATAAGTCATTTTATCCTTTTCTCTTACATTACACATACCTTTTTACTATCTGGATTTGATTTCTTCAGTCACAAATGGTGACACATTTGGCTCAAGTGCCACATTGTCAAAAATTGACGTGTTCTTTCTACTCTACTCTACTCTCGTGCTATTTTGATCTGAATTAGATCTTAAGTAAGGTTAACACACACAATAAATTTTGTGTTTCAGAAAGTTTTTGCATTCTTTTTAGAGTATTTACCAATATTTCATTCAACTCTACACATATTCTTCCCTACTTTGTTAGAAATATAATATATATTTATACTCAACAATAAGAGATAAATCATACGACAACATGCTATCTTTTAATCCTTGGCCTTCTTCTTTAATCCGTCTCCCACGGCTTTTGTTTGGAAGTCCTCCATTTTGTTCGTCTGGGCTATACTCACTCTTTCGACTATATCCACTTATTACGACTCCAACGCAATGGCTAAACACTTTCTAAAAAATAAAATAAATGAATAAAACTAAGCTTGTTATATTTATTTTGGCATATGAATTTACAATGAACATTCACTAATTTTTTAAATTATATTGATTTTATCCAGAAAGGAAAAAGATCACCTTACTGAGGAAGACGTTTCGGCAAATTGGATATGCAGGAAATCTTCTTTGATTCACTTTTGTCTTTCTCAAATATCATTACGTCATTTTCTTTTCAATCCAAACATCTCTTCTATAGATTGTGATTTCCATAACATCTCTCCTTTCTAAAAACATATACTCTTTTTCCAGGTTCAAGTGAACTCCTGCTTTTATTATCACAGCTCGGAGCGGTGTCCTTCTCCTCGGAGACCTCCCTTCTTATCACTAAGGTTATATCTCAATCGATGCCTTCACTGCCTGCGTTACTGTTGATTATAGCAAGTAATCGGCAGGTCACTACGGACGGACCAGAGCTTACCTTTGCATTTTATATTGTTTCATTGTCAAATTAGGATAACGATTCCTTTATCTGTACTTTATTAAAAAAAAAAAAATGTACCTCGTACTTCAATCTTTTTTTTTATCACTTGGAGAAAGTAGACTTGCAATATAATCCAGTCTGAACCGTGCAATCCAAGCCCATGGGCTAAATGCAATCATAGGAGCATGTAAGCGCTGTAAATCGAATTGTTTAACAGCTATATGAATATTTTATTGACCAAGTCTAGCAAAAAGGGAGAAGAAAAAAATTTCCGAATGTTATAGTTCTTTTTCACACCTTATATATTTCCCGTGTTTAAATATCAAACATCCACGCTGTACAGTAATATCCGGTGCCATTTTTGTTTTTCTTTCATGAGCGTCTTTCTCGTATTGACTTACGTAAAATATAAACTAAATTAGTTTTCTGCACATTCTAAAGTCGTAATTTCTTCACATGAGGAAAAAAAACACCTCAAACTCTGTAGTGTCAGAAAGCAGCACGTTTGATCGCGGATGCAGGACGCACATAGGTTTTGTATTCCCTTCTATTGGTAAGTTGTCAAATCTTTTTCCTTCCGGTTTCAATAAAATACTCCCAGAAAGAATAAGACATTTTAGCCTTAATTTTAAAATTAATTTTTCGATTTACGTGCTTTAGTGTACAACGCGAACTCAATCTCCTCATATTAGTAGTGCCGTTCTGATGACCAATAAATATTAACCATGTCAAAGGTTCAGGGTCGTTTTTGTTTTTGATAACTGAAATTTATAATAAGTATATCATTTTCTCCGTATAGGTAAATTTAGCAATTTCTTTGAATATTAAATACCTCAATTTAACTGCATCCTCTTCAAAAAATGTTCAACTTGAGTTTTAATTACACTCTCACGGTTCGGATCGGGAAGATTAATGATCTTTAAATACTCTGACACAACCCTTCTGTTGATGCTTTCTTGATGACGTTGTATATGCTCTTTCTGTCAATTTGATTCGCTACATCAAAACCGATTTCTCTTAAAAATTAAGTTAAACTTTGGTAGTTGCTTTTATACATTAATGAGAATAATAATATCATTATTAAATATATTTATAATAATAATGATTATATTATAATATTTTTATATATAAAAAAATCAAGTTATAAATATAGTACAAGTTATACATATAACATATAAATCAAATAATTTTCTTTACTAATACCCATTATAAATAACAATCTAATTAGAATAAGTTATATTGTGTAATACTATAATAATAAATAAATATACATATTTCTGTATATGTACTTGTTGTATGTATATATATATGTATATATATATGTGTATTTATATATATATATAGTATATATATATATATATATATATATATATATATATATATATATATATATAATATTAAGTTATTAATAATTAATAACTCTGTATTGTAATTTCTCTCTCTCGTTGCCATATTTTCTCTCCTATTATATTTCTAACTCTTTTCATGTTGAAATTGTTTCATTCGTTAGTCATGAAAGGTGATACGGGAATTAAGGGCCATAAGCCGCAAATTGACGTGGATTTCTCCATTTGTTCTTTTCCTTAATGTCAATATTATTCGCATCTATAGCGTGAAATGGCAATTTCCGGACGAGCCACAGGAGAATGTGACACCAAGGTAAGATCATACGTTTTTCCTTTCAGGGTAAATTCAGTGTTTACAAAATTTTCCTCCTCCTCAATTTTTCACATTAATAACTGATTTTATAAATTTACTAATCATCATAGCCAAGTAAGTAGAACAGCCGAGCGACACTCTTTCCGATGTAAGTGTGGTCCAGTGAACGTATGATCTCTTTTCTCTCTTCGATATTATCATATCTAACATTGATTATCTCAAACTAACATATCGGACAATCATCATAGGAGACACGGACCAAAGTACAACTTTTCTATTACCCATTCTTTTTTCTACAGAATACAAATCGATAAGCCTGAGAAAAATATTTTTACTGAAGATATACTTACAGGAAACAAGTTTTAACAGTTTCTTTCTACAATTTTTGTATTGATATCTACACACCTAATAATTTCTTATCACAAATTTTAAGTAAAAAAGATATTAACGAGTTTAATAGAATAATATATTGAGTTAAAAATTCAATTACATAAAAGTTTAAATACTTACTTCTATCCATGTGTAGACTGCTGGTAAGACAAATTAGAATATATTAAGCAATTTTAGGGCCAGTTTTTTTGAAAAGTTTTTTCCTGAGAAGATACTGTAGAGATTCATTATAAGACCTCATATACAAATAATTACAAACGCTAAAACTTACTCATACAATCGCATATAATTAAGCACGTGTGGCTTATCTCTCTCATCTCTACTCCGGTCGAAGCAGAGCCTATCAAGTTGTCATCAAGTGCTGGAAATTCCACTAATTGTTTGGCTCTCATGTGGTCGACCGCTCTGCTGCTTGCTCCTCCCTGACTTCTTTGAGCTGATGTGGTTATACTGTGTATACAAATACATTAGTACAGACTTACATGCGTAGATACACTACACATTGAGATATAAGTATGTGTATGTATATATATATATATATATATATATATATATATATATATATATATATATATATATATATATATATATATATATATGTATATATACTATGTGTGTGTATATTATTTGTACAGACATACAATTATATACACTCTATATTTTTTCTTCTATGTTGTTATGTGTGTTAGTTCCTTTTTGAACTTCTTTTGTGCACCCTCCTTCTCTTTCCAGGTACACTTTGGGATTTTGATTCTAATCCCAACTCCACTCCATTACACACTGAAAGGAGGGCCATACCTCTTTAATAAAAATAGGGAATAAGTACTGATGGAGTTATAAGCGGTGATCAAGAGGATCATTTTTTCTGCGCTACCCTTTACTATTCAAAACTCTCCAGAGCTTGATTAATCTCGTTAGCAGCCCTGGCAAACCCGTAAGGGAGATTCCTCTTCTGTAAGGGTTTGGTCGTTTGTTGACATACCCATGAAATATAAAGGTTGAATGCCGCCAACAGTCGACTGGCGCAATGCGCTGCGCGACCGCACGCGCGCGTCGGAAGCAGAGACGGGTTCGTTGCGCGGCCTGATGTAGTTTCGCCTGCGACGCGCCATGGACGCGGCTGCGGCGGCCGAAACTCAATGCGCGGCGGCCAAACCGCTTCATCTTGCTTCCGACGCGCGCGCGGTCGCGGAGCGCGTGTTACGCAGTCGATCGCAGATGACATTGGCCGTTAATACGCTATGGCTTCTGTACTCTAGGCCATTTTGGTCAAAAAACTTCAGCAAAGTATCAATCAAAAGCGTATTTTAACTCCTCAATGAGTTCTGAAAAAATTAAGATAGGAGCCAACACATATACTAATAAGGACTTTGGTAATGAACAGAGAGAGTCCAAATGTAAAATAATTGCAGTATTTGTAATATGGCAGTGATTGACAACAAAATTATTTCCCATAATTACTTCCCCCAGTTAAATACCTATATAAGATATTACGAACCGTGGTGTGACTAAAGGTGTTATATGTATTGTCATTACAATGTGAAAATGTAATCTACAATATGTAGGAATGACAACCAGACGATTTAAGAGATAGAATTTTAGAACATTTAAATAATATCAATTAGCTTCAAAGATTTACTCCTCTTTTATGAATCATTTTCATGTGATTGTAAATCAAGTTTCAAAGTGCATATTTTAGATTCGCTTTAGAAGAGAATGATACCAGACATATCTTACTAGGAAAAGAGGATTTTATGGATTAAGTTGTTAATGACTCCGTACTCCTTTGGTTTGAATGATAACGTAAAGGGTTACGGGAAATGTTTCCAATATTTCCAAATCCTTTATTTACATAAGAGTACACATCCTTATTATTCACTTCACCAGCATAGGCTGAAAGAACATAGAAACAGAGGAAGAAATAACAAAATAAGAAAATTTCCAATTCAGATTATAAAGAGGTTCTAACATATGATCTCTAATACAAGACATGAGGATCATCAATTACTGAGAATTATACTAATTATGAAAAGTCTTAATAAAAAGAATATAAAGCAATTAAATTAAACTTTTCTCATTCCGGAAAATTTTCTCTTGAATCGTCAAACTTAATAAAATTAAATTCCTTTACATTTATGTTTTCTAACCTATTTTCACTTCTAACACTGATAAAATATAATAATATATTATAGGTACGATATAGCTACCATAATCATTAAAATTGAACTATTTTAGCGATATAATCAACTTTAATAGAATTTTCAATAACATTACTGTCAAAAAATGCTTTAAACGATAAAAGATAAACAAAAATTATTACTAGTAAAGAGTCATTCCTATACATACGATAATCCAACTCCCACTAACGTTTTCAATTATAACAAAGTTTCTGAAACATGCAAATAGCCATACTATTTCTTGCCACTAATTACAAATAAATGTGTATTTATGCAAGAATTACATAAGGATAAACTTGTAAAGTACATAAATACACACCATGGTCATATTATTACGGGTGATTTAAATATTATTCAGGAGAATCAAAACTCAGAGAGGAGTCAGAAAAGGGTGTTACAATATAGAACTTACAAAAGAATTAACAGAGATAATATAAAAAGATCCACTTTGAAGCCACTCCAAACATACATAAATTATATTAAAAATAAATTACAAAGTCAACACTAAGAAAAATTGTAGGTCTAGAAATTTACTTTTAAGCAACAGTTCAGAGCTAAAATCAAACTATTGCTGAGGGATCATTAATATAAACTATAACACAGTAAACTACAAGCATCATTAAAGAATAACATATGAAATATCGGCAAAATTACATCTTTTTGTCCTTCTATGGATAAGCCAGTAATAATTATGGAACATCTGTCAAAAATACTACATTATCAGCATTAATGAAGGGACTTATGTGTATTGATTAAAGCTGAATAAGTTAATAACTCAAGAACAAAACAATAATTACCTCTATAAACCTCTTCCTGAATCCAATACAATAAGCTATAATATTCACAAAGCACAAATTCTTTAACGTTAAAAAACAATCTTAAAATTGTTTTTAACAAACTGTTATCTCTCTATTATATAAGCATTACCTAAACTTCACAAATATCCAACGAAATTCAGATTTATGTAACAGGTGCTATAGTAATAGTAGTGTATAAAAACCTTAGCGGTGAGGAGCTATATATCATTTTCTACTTTTTGAAAAAAAACATTTCATAAGTTATTAAGAAGGTCATACATCAAAGAAACGACAATTTGAAACTCTATTGGTCGATAAATAATATTAATATAGATTCGGAACTCAAAACGCTATCAAAAATGAAAATTTAAAAAAGTCTTTTTCTGCAGATTTCACAGACATGTTCACGAATCTTAGACATGACTCCAATTATTCTCCATGTATTAAAGACTTTCTTAACGTCTGTTTCCGTAATGCAAATAAAAACCTCTATAGGCCAGTAATGGTTCCACAAAACCTTTTATGTAGATACAGAGAACTTGAAAAAGGTGTTTATAGATCACTATAAGCCTCCCAGACTTGTTATATTTTACGGAATATCTGTTGAGAAACAGCTATTGTAGATTTTGGTGACGCTAATGGTATTTAAACAAAATAAAAAGGAGGCCACAAGGTGGTAATTTTAGTCCTTTTAGTTAGCAGATCTCATAATCCCTGTTTTGCAGAATACCATTTTTACCATTAATCATCATGCTGAGACAAATAAATATTATTCCTCCCTTACAGATATAGTGGATGACGGTTGATTATTCATAATCAAGAAGATAACTTCTGTAAATACTAAAATCGAATTAATATATAAAAATGAATTAGAAATTGAAATAACAGACCATTAGTTCAAGTTCTAAATGTAATTATTTAGGACATGACTATAAAAACAATTTAATAACAGTATATATACTCAGTCTCTTTATAATAAAACAGACGACTTTAGATTTCGAAGTAATAAAATTCCCACATTTGTATCACGGTTCTTTCACGCAAAATTAAACTATCTACTATTTATACTGAAACGTTGAGGGATAGCTAATATTAGCAGAAGCGTCATTAATTTCATTGATGTTGATTGAGTAAACAAAAAGGTATCCTAGAAGGCCTGAGAATACATCTGAATTAATAGAAACAGGTATTATTAATTGCTTGAGAAATAAAAAAAGAGTTTACAAATTTGAATTGAACGATAATATAGATAATATTTTATTAATTCATTGTAGACTTTGCAACATAGATATACCATTATAATAATCATTTCAATTGTAATATTTGAACACACTCTAATTAACCTATCATGACAACAATATTCACTCTTGGTAGCACAATTAACTTCTCAATTAGTCCTATATCTGTCTCCAGATCTCACCCTTAGCACATAACATGCCCTAATCATCAGTAATGACACTTCACTGAGTGTATCCCTATTCTTGACTTGGACGACATGTAGTATTTTTGTCAAAAATTCGCTTTTTAGTTATTATAGGATTCTTATTCCTTTTCTTTTCCAATTTATTTCTGTAAAACAATATAGTTATTCGTTTGTTCTAGACCTAATCTGTAAGTTAGTTTGAACTATTATTTCATAACTTAATTTGCATTTAAGAAATATAACTCTTTAATACTTATGTTATATTTGTTTTATTAAGCAATTTTATGTTTACCTTAAATACAGTCTTCTTCTTTACTGAAGGGACCCAGGAAGACTGTTCAATAAAGTTCGTCTAAAGCAAGGGTCGAAACGAACTTTATTGATTTGTTAATAATGTATATTTATTCATTCACTTTATACCTTCACAACATTTGATTAGCTTTTTGTTTTTATTAGAAGATTTAGTCTGAAATCATTCTTCTGGCAAAGAGTACTAATGTGCCAAAATTCAACAATCACCACCGAGTGCAATGTTCCATTTAGCTGATCCTCGCTTCCCACTATCTTTACCACATACATTGTCATACTTCGCCAGGCTGCACATTTGACCCTCAACACTACTTTGAAGCCTTCAAGCACCTCGGAGTTTCGCGGAGAGCTAAAGAGGCGCGATTCATGCCCACCAGTTGAACACATTGGCAATCAGCCAATTCACTGGTTTTTCTCAGCATTCATACTCCTCGAAAGCGAGTTTCCCTTATGAATGGGTTCGCACCAGGGTTATCTTGGTTGCCTAAAGTGGCTAAGTCAGATCCACCCAGTTCTATTCAAATGAGTTACATTTTTAATGCGAGCTTTCTGGTACGTGACATGAAGGTTCACATCCTAAAAGAGAAGTATTTCCCTATTGCTACAAACTGCCAGAAGGGTGATAGAAGATGTTGCTGATCTTGCGCACATTCATGATTGTTACCCTGAATTACTCGCCTAAAATCTATTTTCTTCAATTTTTTGCTACCTTAGATTGACACGATTTATGTTGCACATGTCCGTGCGAATGTTTTTCTTTGTGTTCTATGTTTTGGTTGTCGATGGCGCTCCTCGAGAGCGTATAAATGAATAAATGAATACACTTTTGCGCTTTCAGGATAAATACAATCAAAGCTGTTTTGTGCTCTCGCCCTTTCAACATCCGCGTTTTCTCCGCATAACACTGGTTCCAAGCTTACAGTTTTGATATTTTTGAACCATTTGACAATTTCATTCTTGATGACGAGTAATTTCACTGCAAGGAAACATTAGGGGCAAACCTATCGGATGAACTGTTTGAACAAATCAGCGTTAGGTTGGAGGGGGGGGGGAGAAAACGGTCTAAAATTGACCTATTCGCGCTCCTGCGGGGGAGGAGGTCTGATAAAAATTGGCATTGCAGGGGGGTCTGAGCAAGACTGGACGGCCCACAACTCGTTTCGACTTACCCGACTCGCACTAGTTTTCGGTGGGTGGTTTATATATGACGCATTGCAACCAGAGGCGGATCCAAGGTGCAGAATTCATAAGAAAACCATAACTATTCCGGGAAAGATACACGCAACTTGGGAGGTTGTTTGAGAAGGGACAAGAAAACCTCTATTCACTCTGCTCAAAGCACAAGGGTTGAAATTGCAGTTGCAGGAGTGCAAGTTTAAGGGCTCCTAACTCAACAGCTCGTAAAGTGTTTTCCTTCAGTACGTATTACTCAGTGACGATCTCACCACACACATCATCAGTTATGGTGCGATCGAATCGCCCCACGCTTCACGATAAGGAGTGCGGAAACAGACGCATTCACGTGAACGCTGTTCCGCTTCGGTCAGCGTCTGCTCTTCGCCGCGCTATAAAGCCGTCTTCGAGCTGGGCTCGTGCTCATCACATACGCCATGGTCACAGCATCAGGCTCTCAATTCTCATCTCATACCGTGGCTGTGATCGGATGCGGCCTAATGGGCAGCGGAATCGCACAGGCTAGTTCTGATTTTAATTAATGAGGTCGCATGACTTATTCGAAAATGTGGTCAAGACTAGTCGGGAGCGGCGATTTGTGGAACTCTCCTCTTTAAAAATTCAAAAAAATTGGTAAAATCCATCAAAAAATAAGAAAAAATTGTTCTCCCCATTACTCAGAAGAACAATAATATTCTTGCTCACAACTAGGGTCAAGCGGCTGCTGTCCCGCGGGACCAGGGTTAGGCATGGCGCTGTGATCGGTTCCTAAAAGGTGCGGCCCCTTGCCTTTTAATTGAAAATTCGTAGCTCAAAAACGCGTCTTTCGTATCCTTTTTAAGCATGTCTTGCTATATTGGGCACCAGACCTTCCGTAAACCGTGGAGATATCGGAAGTAAAATTTATCGTGAACCCTCTGGGGCCCTTTATGACAAGGAATGCTTAAAAAGGACACGAAAGACGCGTTTTTGAGCCATAATAGGTCCTTCCTTGTTCACGTTGATTTTTGAGCGTGGAGGAATTAACCGCTAGAAGGATGATACCTATCAGTACAATGAAGCGATCAGCTCACTTATCAGCACTTCCTTGACATTCCTGTAATCTGAGCCTTCATTTGTTCATTCCGAGGGGGCGAATCTGGGGCACCAGGCGTGTCTGGGGCACCAAAACGCTTGTTTGCAGCCGTTATTTAGCCGCTCCTTGCTCGTTTTCTACCGTTCTTCCGACACTGGGAGCCTAGGATCCTTCTCGCCTATCATTTCACTGTAGGAAGTCAACGAGAATGATCATCGTGAACGCTGCCTTCAAAGGCAGTGTTCACGATAATTTTAGTTCTCTAAACAATGCGTTGGTCACCAAGTGTTACCTAAATTACGAAGAAATGGCGAGAAACGCACTAAAACTTCATATACCAGTGACATTTTTTCTGGCCTGGACTAGTTGTCCGGTTGTATGAACATGTTCACGGCGGTTGTCACCACTGAAAAATGGGTTTGATCGAAAATAGAAGGATATTTTATGCAAATCAGTACTGATTAGGGTTCGGAGAAAAGAACGGAGCAGTGGAGAATAGAGAATTTCGAAGGACGGGTCCACAAAAGATTTCGTTGTCACAACAAACAGTTCCTGTGGGAGTAAAAATGTGGGGTGAGAGTTATTTCATGTCCTTCTTTTGCGTTTTTCTCGATTTATTTGTGATTTCAGTTCTACCCGTGGGCCAAAGAATCGTTCTAGCGATTAATCTCAAAATCGAAGGTTATCGTGAACACTGCCTTTAAAATGAACCAGAGCACACAGTCTGTCCTCCAGCATGGAGTCTGGGCACAGACAGGTGGACGTGGCCACGGGCAGCGGCTCTGCGACTTAGAGGCAGATCCTGGGTGATCTTTCCTAATCTCGCCGAGGAGTTTTCTTTCATTTTTTGAATTTAATCGTGGGATATTCACTCTGGTAAGGAATTATTGTTTAAAAAAACCTGAAAAGCTTGCGTTGACAATCTTTAGACTGGCCTTTGATCAGCCTAAAACACGCAACGCGGCCACCGTCGTTCATCTACACCTGGCGCAGCCTGGACTTCTTTCTGGGGGAGGCTGTACTTTGCTTTGAAGAGGCAGCTACGTACATATAGCTTAGGTTGCTAGAATGAGTCCGGGCGGAGTAAGCAGCGAAGCGGTCGGTGATGGCAAATAACGACAACGACAACGGTATACTCATATTTGATGTACATAGGCGTGTAGGACCAGACACCAAATGGATGTGAGATCAAATGTAAGATTGAAAAAGCATTAATCTAAACTAGCATTAGGTCTATACTTCGCTCCAGCGGCAGACTCGGCGCGCAGAGGTCATTGTCCTTACACACGGGGTTAATCAGATTGCATTTTGAAGTTCCACAATCGGGGAATAGAATCCAGCCAATGGTGACCTGAATTCCGCGTTTCGCGCTCCGAAACCCGCGAAAATCGCATTTTGGCCTTCCGCTTTTCATAAACCACATTTTCGCTCATTTTCGAACGTTTCACACCGGAGAGCCGAGAAAGTAATTTTTGTTATTTCATTCCTCTCACCTTTGAACCAGACATTCCTGCATCCACCAACCGTGAACCTCCCAAAAACGAACTTAATATCTGTGCTCAGCTTTCCCCAACCGGCCTGGACGTAGTTGGAAGGAGTTTGATAACAATTTTTGATCCCTGGAGCCCAGGAAGTGGAATAAGGTCCCTTCTTTTCTATACTATCATCATGCATCAGCAGGCATAGAGACTTACGAGGTATTTGCTGGATTACTAAGTTTTATTTAGGTATGCCTGTCATCCGGTTACAATGTGAACTTATATGGTCGAAGCGAAGAGACTAGGGTGAAGACCAAGGAGCAAATCAGAAAAGGCCTAGCTAAAACCGCAGCAAAGAAGCAAGGAAATGAGATCTCTCCAATGGTTAGTTGAAGTTATTCTGTTTTTGCATGTGGTGCCCAAAGAGCTTTGAGCCATCACGAGAAACGCCTGAATCTCCTTATCATGAAGACATGATGAGGTCGCATCGAGGTATCTAAAAAAGTGTTTTTTTCATTTAATTAGAACAAAATTAAACGGATACCGCAGATTTGTCACCCTAGTGCTTTGTAGGACAATGTGGAGTCTGCTGTGAACTCCCAGATGAGCCAGCTGAAGCTCTGCTCTGAGATATCCACAGCTGTGGTCAATGCTGACTTTATTATTGACCCTTTGGTCCTAATTTTTTGAATGCTCAAACGATCTCTTGCCTTTTGTGTCACCTGCTTTTTTCTTAGCGAGATACTCTCAATACATATTTTTCGAAAATGTCAACAAATTACCAAGGCAGCAGGGTTTTGAAGCGGATATTTCAGTAACTTGAAAAATTCTTTTCGAAGACCCCGACACAACACTGAATACACTGCCGTTCTGGAATGACTCCATTGTGAAATCATCGTACCCGCACCTTTCCTCACTGACCAATAAGTACTTTTGCGGGCACAGTTGAGGCGGGAAGGGTGTTTTTCCCATCTGGCCTGATTTTGAGTGACTACAGAAAGGCCTTGACACCAGAACATTTTGAAATTTTACTTTTTCTCAAAATCAAGGTCCTGCTGATAAGGTTCAGCCGTTAAGCTCGACAATATTCAAAAACTCACTCATTATTTGCACTAATCCTCATGCACTATTGAAAATGATACATAAATATTACTGGTCATTTTGTGCTATCTTATGGGATACTGTAGTTCTCTGGGCCGAATTCCGGTCCGCATTTGCAGTCTACGACTGTGCATCTTTGACACACGTGTTAGTCGTGCTGGGACCACTTGGTCCAGCACAGATTCACCCTTCTCTGTTGATTATCACGCGTCCCGCATGATGCAACAGCCGTAGATCCGCAGTTGCAGACCGAATTTCGGCATCAGAGAGCTGACAGTGAGCACCAAAAAACCGAAGTCAGAATTTTTACCGATTTTTCCGCTTTTACCGTATTTACCAAAAAAAAATTCGGTAAAAAGTTTCGGTAAAAAATTTTCCGAAAAGAATTTTCCGCACACCCCTGGTCGGAAACCTGGCGGTGGGCGTTACCCATTTTTTCTTTGAAAAGGGCGTGGCCAACTTTTTCCTAGCTTTTTCTCGCTTATTTGAGTGATTTGAGATTTTGCGCTTGGCAGGGTTGCTATATGCGGCGACCGGACCATAATATCAAAAATTACCTCTGAGGTTTGACTGTGACTTTAACTCGTAAGAAATCGTTTTTCGACTGTAATTTTAAACAGTTTCAACGCAATAAAACGTGAAAACAGAATTTTATAACTCCCACAACCTATTAAAATAGATTATTTCTTACTCGAAATACCATATTGCGACTATTTTAAAATGGAAGTCCTGCGAGGAATTATCACGTGATTTTTCGTAATCGAAGGAATTCCGAGAAGGAAGTACGCAGTCTTTTCTATACTACACATTGTTTCTATTTGTGGGAAAGATCAGAAGATCATGTGTACTGTTGGTACGGATCGAAATTGTCTCCTCTTGGCTCCTTCTTGACGGTGTAGGTGGCGTTGGCGCAAACTTGGTACACCTACATATCTATGTTATAACAAACGTACATGCCTCAGGCAGCCGCTTCATGGCACGAACTTCACAGTCTAGAGGGGATCAGAGAGCGATCAACGATCATAGCTGTTAGACCTTCCTTCACCACACATTGAGTAAGGCTGAGGAATTGACACCTTTCAGCGCGAACATTGTCTTCCGAAAGTGCTTGGTTTTATAGAGATGCTAGTGCTGTCGATCGATTGCACTTCTTCTGCTGGAGGAGGCGACGTTTGTACTAATCGAGCATTTTCATTTCCATGAACCAGCATTTTCTCAGAAAACCTTGCTCTTTTCGCTTGCTCGGCTCATCTATATGTATAATGTAGTGTGACAACCCTGAACGTTTGTGGTGCTTATTGATTCCTGATTCACGAATGGGAATCAGTGATAATTGAAAAGGTTGAAAACTGAATTTTGTGCCATCTCAGGTTTATATCAAACCCCTAATAATCAACCTTTCCTTTACAATGGTTTTCTCAGTGATGTTGAAAAACTCATGAATATCCTCTATTTCAAGAAAACCTGGTTATGATGATTTAGGTAATTCTCGGAAGGTCACAATGCTCCTCATCAACCATCACACAATGTTAGTTTGATATAGAACCAGGTAATGCACGTAAAGAAGCTCATCTCCGGTACCAGTGGAGTCCTGCTCATGTAATGGAGAGGCAAAATTCGGTTACACTACGCCTGAGTATCGAATACCTCGTTCAACTAAAAGGCTCCTTTGCAGGGGCACGTTCTGCTTCGAGGAGCGCGTGATCGGCACGGTAGTGACTATAGGACGCAAAAAGATTGCCGCTCACCCCGTCGTCACCTCAGCAGCAAGTGATCTTAAAGGCAGTGTTCATGATGAATATCATATTCGAGTTCGACACGAAAATGGGGTTGTTTGGTCGTGAGTTAACGGATAGTAGAGAAACAACGAAAAAAAGAGCTCGGAATAAGCTAAATAGCGTTTTCCAACGTACGCACAAGTTTAGGTCGTAGTTATACACCGGCGGGACGCTGCGGAAACAGCGAGACAACTACCATTTATGTGCGCCTCGACTGTACTGAGGCATGCTAAAAGGAACAGTTGTCCCAGAAAAACGCGCCGGAAATCCGCATCGAGCAATTATACACCCCGCGGCGCCGCATACTGTATCCTTGCGGGACCTACCCTGTTGGACATTTGCCAATTTCCATCGGCTGATTACTTTCGGATCTAAATTTGTTAAAATATCGCCAAAACGACATAATGAGCACTTCTGTGACAAGAGCAATACATTTCTAGTAACTTTCTGCAATGAGCAAGTGATAGAGGCGTGAATTATCGATGAAATACTATTGAAACGCCTGGAAACTTTTAGTCTGCAATACTGCGTCAAAGACGTAAAAGACGCAATATTGCAGACGAGTCCCTGATCCACGCAGCAAGCGGCGGCAATGTCATTGCGGGACGTTTTCATTCCGCTGGTGTATAACTAGGGCCTTAGGGCGCGGACGAGCTTACGCGCCCTGCTAGTTTCCGCAAGCGCGCGCCAATGACGAAATGTGCGCGGATCAATCAGACTGGACGTGGCGGAGTTGTCCTTCACTTTGCCATTGAATTCGTCCGCGGCGCTACAAGCTCGTCAGAAAGGGGGCGGGGCCGGACTAAGCAGAACAAAATCTTTATTTCGCATCCATTTTTATCGATTTCTGGACCGTTTTCGTTGCTTTTTTCGCCCCCATCCCCTCCAGCATCTACCAGCGCAGTGTTTCAAATCGAAAACTCAAAAGCGAGATTTATCGTGAACTCTGCCTTCGAGGTACAGTAGCACAATCCCTCCAATAGAGGCGGGGTCTCCCACAACAAAGACAGTGATCCATGCCACGGTTTGCAGCAAGGAGGGCAGCCCCGCCGCAGCCAGAAACAAAGACATTGATCTCGCCACGGTCCACATCGAGGAAGAATCCTTCGTCGTGCTCCATGGGGGGAACACCTCAGCGGTAACAAATCTACAGGAGAGTCACTCCGGGATAGCTTTCAGGAGGAGCTCCGGGAGGCCCACAGTGCTCTCTGTGGAAGGGTGCGCCTTATATATATGCTGGCTGTGTGAATGAGCCCCCCCCCCTCCCGTCGTACTTAAACGATAGTCTGGCTTAGTCCCTACTAGGTCGTCCTCGGTCTGGCTTGGGTTGTTCGTAGTCCCGCCTGGAGCCAGTTTAGGCCGCATTCGACGTGATACCGCAATGATAGTAGTAGTATTAAAGGCAGCATACACGCTCGTAAACGTATTTGAGATTACTATGGAAATAGAATCTTATGGCACAGAACACAACGCCTATGCATTTTGAAGCGTCAAAAACGACCCACAATGCCGTTACAGGAGTAGCGATTTTGGCCCCGCCCGTATTTTCACGCCCCTTGTACTTGCTCTTTTCCTCCAACGCAAAGTTGCTGGGTCATCTTCACCATCGGGACTGTTGATGGATTGCTTAACAAGTGAACCACACGCGTCACTGACGGCGAAGATGACTTAGCAACCTGCGTGGAGGGAAAAGAGTGTTCGCTACAGGAACGTAAGCTACGAGGCGGAGACTAGGCCCAACTCCTCTATCGGGTCGTTGACACTTCATCATAGGCAGGCATCGTGTTCTATTGCTATTTATTTCCGTAATGTCTCAAATACTTTTACAAGCTTGTATGCTGCCTTTAAGATCCAACTTCGATCGGGATCAGACAAAGGTAGACGATGGACGACCTAGGACGGCTTGCGATCAACAACTTTTGCCCCGGTTACGAGTGTTATGCTTACGTATCGACCAGGTAGGACTACGGCCTATCGTCCAACCACGATGGTCCCTGAAAAGCAACTGATCAATTGCAGGGTAATGGAAATAGAAGTCTAATGAGGAGTATCTTGGCTCTATTGCCGTTCAAATGAACTCGTAATCGAATGAAGCGTGCACTGTGGTCAAAGTGAAAGTTTACAGTCGGCACGGATCGCACTGACATTTTGCTTTCCTTGTTGAGCGTTGGCGCAAACTTGGTTCACGCATGTTATAACATATGGACACCCAGTTTGCGCTTAGTTCCAATCCGTGCTCTCTGTTTGCCGTTTCGCATACGCTGTCCCGATCAGGTCAGCCAATGAAGAGACCAAGGTGCAGCGCTGGGAGGTGGTTGTAATGTGTTCAGAGGCGGGAAAGGAGCGAAGGGCTGTGATTGGCGGTAGCCGGTGGTAGCCCCAATCACGGCCCTTCGCTCCTGCCCCGCCCTTTTGCGATTTGAACACATTACGACGAGGAATGAGACAAACTCGGTGCGATATGCTATAACACCTAGTCAACGCCAACCTTCAATAGGCCACGCGAAATATGAGTACGACTGTACATATTTCATTATTTTCCATTGTGAAATGGTAGTATGTAAAAGTTTTTCAGTTGATTTTTTTCATCTCATTTCCTTTAATTGTTCTTTATACGTAATGCATTATTGTTTATTACACAGAGTTTATGATTTTTACTGCTTTACTTTTACTAATTTCTTTGAACTTTCATATCTTTTATTTCATTTCATTTGATTATTTATTATTCAATCCTATTATATCATGAGTTATTCATTTATTATATTATTTTCTTTGTGGTCCGTTATCCACTGTCGTTAATCCAGCCTTTTTCAGGAAAAATTAGTCGTTATCCGATTACGATTACTACCCAGCAGTGCGCCCTCTGCGTCTGTGCGGGTACGCAAGCACGTCACGTGCGCAGCATCTGCTTTACCGTATTACAGAAGAGCGGGTAAAACCGGACAACGAGTCCGGTTTTCTGGTTTATGGTAAGGTAAATGACGTGATTGGGTACCCGCAGAGACGCAGGAGCGCTAATTTTTTTGTACTCCTTGTGCCTACTTGATCGGGACAGAGTATAACCGCTACAAGCAGGGCTACTTTTCGGCGATGCTTGCAGTTCTTAGACTCTGTTTCATCTTCATTGAAGGCATCGTACGCGCTGAAAACCACTCACCGTTTTTTGAGTTTAAATCATTGGCTGGGCCCGCCTGAAAACGTGGGTAGAGTTTGTCGGGTCCCCGACGCATCATTGGGAAAATATGGGAGATGCCTCGAATTCCACCAACAGAGGCCGGCCTTCCGACAGCCATGTGGCCTCAAATGAGAAAAGAAGGTAGTTTATCAACAAATGATACATCAACTTCCACTCATTTAGGCGATATCGCTTGTTCAAAACCTTCTTTCTTTTTCATTTTATGCCACATGGCTGTCAGAAGGCCGGCCTCTTTTGGTGGAATTCGAGGCATTCGATCACCCATATCACAATAATGACAATAAACATTCGATCACAATAATGCGTCGGTGACCCGACAAACTCTACCCACGCTCTCAGGGGGGGGGCTAACCAAGGATTCAAACTCAAAAAACGTTGAGTGGTTTTCAGCGCGTACGATGCCTTTAAGCTCCTGTTTTCCATTATCACAGCGCGGAGCAGTGGCTTTCTCGTCGGAAGCTCCTTATTATTAATTATATTTCACCGAGGCCTGGCTCGCATGCTGGTGATGACTCGAATCGACAGGTCACTGGGGTTGCAGGGCCACAATTAGATAGTTGTGTAGCCGTTGAGGTAAGATCACTTGCAAGGAGGGATTAACTGCAATGTTTAGTATTAATTTATCTACATAACCTGATTTCGAAGGTTAGTGCCGTGTATACCCCGTTTTTACATTTCTTTGCCGAAATCTCGAGGATAAGAATGCTATAAAATGTATGGTTTCCGTTTTCGCTTTAGTCTGACGCATAGACCAGGCGGCTGGCCGTGCGGGGTTGGCGGCCTCACCTGAGATCATGGTTTCGATTCGCGCGGGGTGATCTACCATCGCAGCCCCGCCCATTTATCAGACAAAAATTATTGCGCGAACTCTACAGCGTTCTGTTTAATTACACTATGTAACAAATTTTCACTTTTTTCTGTTCCTGGGTTGAAATTGTGTTTTCCTAACCCGTTAGGTCTAGAACAGACAGGAAATCGCTGTTATCCCAGGAAAACTTCGCTTTTGTGACTAGGACAATGAAATTTGGAAAATCGCGTGTTTATGTAAGACAATTTTTGTTCCTGGCTTCTAAGTGTTATATTTCAATTGTTTATGTCTAATGTATGTGAAAAATGACTTCATTAAGCACAAACTTTGCTTACACGACGACAGCACGAAGAAAACTCGTTTTTTGTGAAAATAGAAAGATTTTTATTCATTTTCGGCACTATGATCAGGTAAAAACAAAAAATGCACAAGGAATAGACAAACACAGTCGGAAACCACTCAACAAGGTTCAGAAATGTGTAGATTTTCTAGATTTACGATTGTACTGTGAATCACTCTCTCGAAGTTGCACCCAAATGTAGTCCCCCCTCATGGTTTCGTTATACTGTCCTTGGTAACGACGTTCAAAGTCCAATATATCTTGATGAAAGGGCTCGCCTTGCTCGTTGAATTTGTCAAGATGCGAATCAATGATATGGACTTTCAGAGACATTCTGCATCCCATTTTGGCGTAATTCTTTATGAGAGTGCACCAACTCCACATAGCTTTCAGCTTTGTGATCACCTAGGAAGCCGTGAACAACTGCAACGAAATTGCTCCAAGCCGTTCTCTCCGTCCTGTTCAACAGCTTTGCGAAATCCTCACATTTTATGATCCTCTTGATCTGTGGTCCGACGAATATACCAGCCCTGACCTTAGCCTCGGACAGAGTCGTTACCAAGGACAGTATAACGAAACATGATGAGGGACTACATTTGGGTGCAACTTCGAGAGTGATTCACAGTACAATCGTAAATCTAGAAAATCTACACATTTCTGAACCTTGTTGATTCGACCGATTGTTCGTGAAGGTATTCATACACGAATGTTACCGTCGTTTCAGTTCACAATCAGCCTCACACAGTTCAATAACTCAGGCAAACCATCGCTCGAGCAGGACCGGCTCCTCCCAATTATGACGTCATCGCCCGGACGGCGGCCGAGGGCCAACTGGCACCGCGGTCCTGTCCGGTGCCAGTTCGCCCCTCGGTCGCTCTCCGGTCGCTCTCGGGGCCACAGCGGTGCCATCGCCAGAGATAGAGACGCGGGATTGGCTGTTCTTTGAGTGATAACGTGCGAGCCACGTTATCACTCAGAACAACCAATCCTGCGGGTATAAGGCGGCTCGCCTCGTGTAGACGGGTAGTTGGCCTTTCGAGGCCACTCTTGAGAGGTGACCTCGGATCACTCTCAGGATGACAATTTTGGCGGCCGAGGGGATCTCTCATGGCCCGCGGTGGGGAAGGCTTCCTCATTGCGGACCATGCTGGGATGGTATCTTGTTGCGGTCTGTAGGCAGTGATTAACCTCCTGACCCGCAGGCTATAACAGGTACGCTTATCCTCTTAACAGGCTTAATCCTCTCCAGAACAGGCGGAAATAAAGAAAAAATAGCAATTAGGAAATTTTGGAAATCGCCCAAACAGAGGAACTGCAGTGCCAGTTGGGACCGGAAGATCGCTCCGAGCGATACTGCTGCTGGCCCGGAGAGCGAGCTGCTGTGGCCCGAGTAGATATTAATTTTTCGGCTCGAGCGGAGAGGCAGCGCCGCTCGAGTAGCTCTCCGGTACACCGTTCGGAGCGATGGTTTGCCTGAGTTTAGTGGTGGCAAAGCTTCGGCCCATCGCCTGCACAGCGACAGCGACACTGGTGACGACAGCCATCGTCGAAGACGTGAAGTATAGTCAGCCCTCAACGCGACACGTCGCTGTGAAGGATCGTTGAGACAACTGCTTCCTACGGGACGGCCAGTGCCGGTTGCCACTATGCTGATCCCGCCACAATTCGTGCCAGTCGTTATGACTGTCGCTCAAGATAGAGACAAAGGTATACGTGTGTCTATTGGGCTACAGGAGGTCGCTATGAAAAGCGACGGGACCCTGCACTCAATCGGTCATTGGTTTCACGACTTCGTGGAAGTAGTCGATCCAGGGACCCTGGGTGAGTTCTCGTACTCTTCTGCACCCAAGAGGGATGAAAACAGATCATGCATCACGTCGAACTACTGCTTCTACAACCTATCACCCTTCACTATCTCTGTTCACGAAACGTCGCAATACGCTCGAATCGAGGCTAGTCTGCATGGCGCGCGCGACGCCTTTTCTTACCAGGTAATCATAACGGTACTTTGTCTTCTTACAGTCCGATTCCGGACCAGACATAGCCGAATATTCCATGTGAAGAAGATAGTTCTGTTTCACTGAAATCCTTCCTGATGATCACCGTCATCTCTCGATATTCGGGCATGGTGGACACATGGCTTTTTGCACCATGTTCGAAAATGCAGACTGCCAATACCTGCGTCATAAGTTTTGTAAAACGTGGGAGCATCTGGCAAATCTTGGCTAAAAACGTCCGATGCATGTAACTTATTTGGATCCTGGAGACTTTTTGAATCCATGAAACGCTATCATATTGACAGATCAAATTGCTACCTTGAATTATGTATTGTGGGCCAACAGTTTCCTAACAATCACTTTGTTTCGGAGTGAAATTCGTTATCACAATCGTTTTTCAGAAACGTCAGCGCTTTTGTGCGGCGAAACCTGTTTTCCTCTCATAAAAACCATGTTCGATTTTTTGGCTGGAGATCGGCAGCCGCCATTGCGGATTACCACTAACGTTGTAAAAACTGCAAAATGAGCTCGAAAATCGAGTCCCCTACGGCCCCAAAGTTGACACCCATCAGCTGCGTCACCCCAGATGTACTATTTTTCCACGCCCACTGACCGGGGAACAATGAATGCCTGACGATTGTGAGATGTAGCATGGTTTCTAGAAGCCCGTGCTCCTCTTCCCTTCATTGTCAACTTTCCACTCAGTTCAGCTCTTCGCATGCATGCACAAAGACGGAAGTTACAAGCTCGAGACAACTCGTCCACCATAAGCTCTCTTTTCAGCTCAATATTTGAGCGGACCATAAGGGCTCCGTTCCAAGCAAGGTCTTGTACGATTTCAGAGATATCGGATTCGGAATCAGAAAAAAAGAAAATGATTTCTAGGGTCGTAGAACACTGCCTTTAAAGTCCATGTAGGGTACAAGTAATGAAAGTTTATCTGTATGTTTTGCGGTCAGATTGCCTTACGCCATTTGCAGGTGTGAGAGAATCTCACAAACCATGGTTGATATTTTCGAAAATCCTCCATTTAAAAATCATTCTCGCAAGAAAGTCGACTTTTCAGGTAGTTCTCAAGCGTGTTTGAGTGAAGGATCCAGAAATTTACCGAACTACCGTACACTAAAGTCTTGAGATTGACTAAACGGCCCACTATAATTTATGAAGGAAGCATACAGATTCGGCTCTTCCATTACTTGTACAAATATTCGCTTAATGAATGCCTGCCGCACTGCCGACTTCACGTGTTTTCTGAAAACGATTGCAATGAACTATATTCCTTGAAAACAAAGCGGCTTCAGGGAACATTCTCTGCTCACGAAAACATGTTAAGTATTCGCAATCTCTGATCTGTGAATATGAATATCGTTTTCAGATTTTCGAAAAAAGTCTTTTCAGATAAAAAGATTATATGCATCGGACGTTTTCTTTTTTTGCCAAATTTGGGAATGCTACTCGCTTTTACAAAACTTAGCGCGGGTTATTGAAGTTGTAGGTAGAAGCGGTGCTGATCGTTGGCACTGATTTGTTACAAGCCGCTAACACTGCTCGCTCACTCGCACGCTCATTCCCACTCGAGAAAGCAGAAGTTCGTCGTATCGGCGTATAAAAGATCGATCGCGTATCGTTTACTCGTACCATTGCGGCTGTTCCGGTACCGATGTACCACCGCGGCTCTAGTTCGAAAGTGTGCGCGTCCCGGACGCGAATTGCATCGAGCGGCCTTTGCGTTCCGAGACCGCGGGTTAACATGATATCATTCGCGGCGCGTCGCGTGGGAAGGCTCAAATCAGCGCAGTATCGCATCACGGGACGTCGCGTCGCATTTCCACTGCTGGCTATTACACTCAGTGAAGAAGCGGCACTTTGCGATCGAACTGACGCGCAATTCAATGCGCGCGACGACCTAATCTGTTTTCACGTCGATCGCGATTTCTGGACGTCGCGGTCGGTACTAAGGACGAACACTTGCTGCTTTTCTTCCAGTATTTTCTGTCCGAGGGGGCACCGCCACGACAACCGTGAAAGGAATGAATTTCTCCACACACGCATATTTAACATTGCCATACAACTTCCGGTTATTTGTGTATTTTCGGTGGAATCGTCTACTGGATGACGTTGCAACAAACGAGAAGGAGATTGCGATTGATGGCGGCAATTGCTCGGGTGGCGACTGGAATCGCGTTCAGATCACTATGCCTGAATGGCTGGGACGACGTCGATTTCCGGAAGTAGTTGATGCCGTAATTGCGAGAAACTGATTTCCGCGAGGTTCCACGCTGCCTTCGTCCACTGCTTACGATTTGATTCTCCAGCAGTGCCTTGGACCGCTGCGTAGACTCGCCGTAGATAAAGCAGCTTTTCCTTTAATCTGAAAAGTTTTTTCCGCGATTGAGCTCGATAGCGTACACAACTCCGATGTGGCTTCACTTAGCGCCAGACCTCTGCCTATCTGAAAACTGGAGCTGTGTGGAGAGATAGAAACTCCCAAAGATAGGTGCCGTTTATTACATCAATGTGAGCCGCATCAATGAAGCTTGTCCTGGAAGGATTCCTCAAATTGAAATTCGGCGCATTAGGAAAGCGCAATGTCGATGTCGAGAAAATTGCAGGACAGGTGGCACAAAGGAGAGGACAAACAATGAAAAGCCACAAAGTCATCTCCAAACTGTAATGGCTGTACTCGCTTTTTGGCCGCATGGATACGGGAGGATGTGTCTGTCAGGAGCGTATCCAAATTCATCCTCTGACTGAAAAGCGTCGAACTCGACCCAAGTAAAGAAAAATAGTGGATGAGATATTTCTGCATGGGATACTGATGTAGTAATAGACGACACTCTAATGCTCTGAGATGCAGTGGCAAGTGGTACCGTAACGCCTCCGGCGCTTCAGCATGAAGAATCCCGGTCTACTGCAGCCCTAAAAAAGATCAAAGTCGTTGTAGGACAGGGCTAAAATGCGGTCGCGTTGAAGGGCGGTCCTGATGGACATTTAGTGATACGTCCGGTTGTATCACACCTAAAAATGGGTCTTAGCATAAGACCGCTTTTTAACCGGTTAAAAGAATGAAATCAATTATTCGGAAATGACAATGGTTTTCCGCATGTTGTAGCAACGCGAAACTCCCTAATTCAAATTTCGTTAAATAAAAAACGACCCACAAGCTATCGATTTTTTCATGGACCCCACCCTATGAAGCGTTGTTCGGCCTAAAGCTGTATTTCCGTCCATGAGATTTGCGGGTGCGTTTCCAACCAGACGCAGGGTTTACAGGTTTCTTCGCAACTGCACCTAGAGGCATGAAAACTTATGTTTTTGGTAGCGATATCGCATCTTGACACAAGTGATTTCGTGGAGTAAATTGCAACAGATACATGACAGTGAACAAACCCTGCTCAAACACTCAAAAAATCCATTATTTCTAATTGCGAAGACAAACCTTTTGGCGGGATCGAACCTTGGCCTGTAAATCGCCCAAAAATGCATCTTATTTATTTATTTAAATTTTGCACATCATGGTGCACCATTTCGACATAGGAAAAGCAAAAAAAAAAGAAGCGAGTACCGACTCAGCCACACGCCAGATAAAGACGGCTGAAAACCTTGAACACTACTGCTGCCATGAAGACTTCTTTCCGTAGATCTATTTCAGGAGCGAGACGCATTTTATCTTGCTACGTCTCCTTCTCCATGTTAGGTCATTAACGATGGCCATGCTAATGTCGTCTATTGTCTTGCATGCTTATCACCACTGAATTGTGTTTCTCCTTCCTTGTGCGTTCCTGCCTTATTTTTACATCCCCATTTCTTATCTTGCCTCATTTGTATAATAACATCTCATTAGAATTCAAGAGTTTCTGGTGTGTGTACCAGGTTGTTCAATAAGTTTTTCCGTTCGATATGAAAAACACAATTTCATGATTCAAAATGCACTTTATTATTCAGTATAATCTCCCTGAACATAAATACACTTGCTCCAACGATCCTCCAATCTGTGGATCCCATCCCTGAAGTGAGAATCCGGAAGATCTGCAAAATACGCTTCAACAGCCGTTATGACCTCATCATTTGATGAAAAACGCTTGCCACGCATAAATTTTCTGAGTTCTGGAAACAAATGAAAGTCTCAAAGGGCCAAATCTAGTGAATAAGGTGGATGCTCCAACAAGTCGATTTTAATTTCATGGATTTTAGCCATTGTCAAAATGCTTTGGTGACACGGTGCATTGTCCGGATGAAAATGGATTTTTCTTCTGCTAACCGGGTCTTTTTTTCGAAAAAATGTTCCTTCAACTGGTCCAAAAGGTTGCAATAATATTTAGAATTAATTGTTTTACCAGCTCGCAAGTAATCTACAAACGAAATTCCTTTCGCATCCTAGAAAACTGCCATAACCTTATTGGTCGATTTCCGGACACGAACTCGTTCCGAAGCCGAACAACCAGGTTCACACCACTCTTTACCCTCTTGTTTTGATTCAGGATCATGGCGATAGACCTAAGTCTCATCCATAGTGATGAATCGTCTCACAAAATCCACTTCTTCCTTTTTAAAACGCTCCAAATTTTGCTGAGGAAGTCGCATTCGAATGTGTTTTCGTTCCATTGTTAGCGAATGCGGCACCCATTGGGCACACAGCTTTCTAAAACCCAAAATTTCACTTAAAATATGGCTCCTACTGCGTAATGAGATGTGTAGAGCCTCTACTAGATCTCTCTCAGTCAATCGACGATCTTCCAAAACTATATCCTGTATTTTGGCTATGATTTCTGGTGTTGATGCCTACTTTAGACGTCCTTCACGTGGATCGTCTTCTACTCATAGACGACCACGTTTAAATTCATCAACCCATCTTTCTACTGTCTTAATTGTAGGTGAACAATCATTATACACTTTTAACATTCGTTCGTGAATTTCTTTTGGCACTACACCTTTCAAAAATAAGAATTTTATCACTGCACGATATACAATTTTTTCCATTGCTGTGACACGGCGACATTAAATGGCTTGTAAACAAGGAATGAATTGACAGATCGAAATGAACCTTCACATACGTTCATATGAAGAGTGTACCAACAGAACAAAAAAAATTGGGCTAGTAGCAACGCCCTCTCTTTTAGAAAGACAAAACTTATTGAACAACCTGGTAGCCGTTACAAAGACCAGGATGAGAATTGACAGTTTTCTCACACTCGCGGTCTGCCCAAGAAGTCTGCTGGAATAGTGAAAAATTATAATTGATTTGAAAAGTCAACTTTTCCATTCAAAAGTTAAACTTTCAAAAAAAAACTTCTTTTGTTTAATGATAATGTGCCATAGTCCCTCACACTATGTCTTCGATTCGAATGGTCCCGCGCAACCCATACTAGTTCCAATGCCTGCCAGTTTTTTCTGCGTGTGCTTATGATTTCTTGTTCTAGCTTGTGTCATACGGTAACTGGTACGATGGCCTTAACGGCTCTTTCCGTGCTCACAAAAACCCACACTATTGGCCAGCCGCCCGCGTGGGAATGGCAGCGCGACCCTTGCGCATCTTGGCACACGTCCAGTCAGAAAACCACCGCGAAGAACGGGGGGAGCCAGGTGGCGACTGGTCGTTCCCCGCGTGAGTGACCCCAGCGGTTGGTTGGGTGCAAATGGACACGCGGTACCAGTTGGTGGCGACCTCACCCTTAACCTCAAATTAGATAGAGGAATAGGAGACAGTGTGATGGATTAGGAGAGCGCCTAATGTTGCGCAAGCTGCACGCGGCGTCCTCAAGCCATTGCTGCGAGTCGGGTGCTCATGGACTCGCTTTTTGTTGTGTTTTAGCTTTGCTATAGGTGAATAACCGGTTCACGCCTGATTACATGTTACGGAAGGGTGACCTCTAGCCCTTGGAAGGTGACATTTTTCCACTTCTTCTATTGCCTTCGCCATTTTTTGTTAATTGAGGAGTCTCACAGATCAACCTTCTGCTTCCTGATGTTGCCCCAAGACTACCAGAGTCATTTCATAGCGAAATTTGTCTTTTATTGCGGTACAATCAGAATTCCCTGCTTACTGGGGAATGTCGCATGACCGTCCTCACAAGTTGAGAGATGTCCAGATCTGGAATCGAATTTTGCTACGGACAAATCTGACACAAGTTATACGCGTTTTGAAGCCTCATGAGAAGGAAAGGGTCAATTCAATGTCAAAGTCAGCTCATTCGACAATTTTTAGGGTGTTCAGGAAAATTTCTTCGAAATTGACTCAGAACTTTTATATGGAGGTTATTTAGGATGTTGATCCCAAAAAACTGGGGTCCATTTTTCCGATATGATGAGGTATGTGGTAGGTTACGATCGGCGTAGCGCCATTTTTCGACCTTATTAAACCGAAATCGGACTTCCATGAAACCCCCACAAAAATTTTTAAGCGAAATCTGTTGGGATGGGGGCTCACTACACACCGAGGAGAGAGTGGTCTTGCCTTTACCTCAAACTTGGGCATTAGAACCAACAGCAACGCCAGTTGTAAGCCTGACCCTGCGAGGGCGTCGTACATCCCCCTTGGAATTATCTTCTCGGCCGATTTAAGTTACTTGCGCCTTATATTATGCCATTTTGGTTACATGTAATATATCGGAGGCGCACTCCACACAGAGTCCTCTCAGAAATCGAAAACAAGTTACTTGTAACATATCTGAGAGGATGCAAGTTACTTGCGACTTATCTCAGTCATTTAAGATACATGTAACATATCGGAGGTGCACCGCACCCAGTATCCGGCCGGAATGTTACATGTAACTTAAATTACCTGAGATAAGACGCAAGTAACTTACATCGGCTCAGATATGTTAGAAGTAACTTGTATTCGGCCTTCTATAATACAAGTAACTTTTCATTCTTGTGAGTATTCCAAATCTTTGTCAGCATTTCGGAAACCCTCAAAAGTCATGTTTGACCCTCAAAACATCCATCATTCAGGGATCATTGGACCAAGTTTGCTGAAGCATGCTAAAAATTTACAAATGGACCTCATATTCGCGATCAGCATCCCAAACAAACCCTTTGAGAAGATTCCGTGCCAGATCTGAAACTATTTTTTTCTGAAAAAACTTTCAAAACCATCTCACCCATGCAAAGTACATGGATGCTTAGAAGAGTAGGCTTCCAGTCTTTTCAATCCTGTAACTCATCGGCGCCCAACGCTATCTTTTGGAGATAAGAAAAGCGTCTTCTTATTCAAGTTCTTTACGTTAAATGACCCTTCAAAGAAGTTCTTGAGACAAATTTACCTAAAAACCACAAATTTCGCATAAGCTCAGCTAAAGGAAATATAAATGGGAGCGCCTTAACTCTTCTTGTGGTAGTCCTTTGCAAAATCCGACTTCAGATCCGAAGAGAGCGCGCCAGATCCTACCAGAAAACACACATAATCTTTCCAATAGTTAGGAAAACTATGGGACGTTTTTCAGTTGCTATCCCTCTTGATTTGGAACGGTTCCTTCCTGAATCTGCTCCAAATCAATGGGCACATGTGAAATTCCGAAGAATTCCTTGTATGCTGTAAATGTTTACGTATACTTTTCAAAACTATTCTGATCAACATGTTGTTTTCCAGTGTCTGCCTGTAAGAAACCTTTTTCAATAGAGTTTTGGTATTCTCGTGAATACATATGCAGCTACAGTACCGAGCAAATTTTTTGCAAAGAAAGCGTTTTGCGGCGTTTTTTGCGCTCACAAAGCGCCGCAACGCCACAACTTGCTTCAAAGTGGTCCAATTTTAATTCTGAAGTCATTTCTGGATTGCTTCCATTTAGTCCTATACGATAGTGTTCCAAAAGAATAGATCCAACTCCGAAAGTTTATCGAAATTTGCATATTTGCACCTCTAAACCCCTCACAATGAACTGATCAGACGGTCATGATAACAGAAATCTGTCATTTTTTTGACCTGTGGTCGATGTGAATTTTAGAAGGAAATACACATTTTTCAACAAAATGATAGAGTTAAAAGAGCTTTCAACACATACCATTACATTCGCCTTACTGAGAGGAACACGAAAACTATCTGAAAAACTCATTTAGTCAACTTTGAAGTGAGTTATGGCGATGCGGCGCTTTGTAAACTCAAAAAACGCCGCAAAACGCCGTTTTTGCAAAAAATATGCTCGGTACTGTATGCATTTTATAGCCTTGTATAGGAATTCATGTTCTTTTCGGAAGCTCGTAAGAAACCTCTGATGGTGAGCAAGCTAAATTGGTTGGTCAAAGCCACGTATTTTTCTGATTCACTGCTTTGCGTGGCCCTAACTTTAAAGCTCTGGCTTTGGACTTTGTAGATTACTCTTCTATATTAAAGGAAAATCTCCTTTTTCCTAGATTTTCCACATTTGTGCATATATACCACCTAGACGGACTTTTTCGCAGGTTTCCCTAGTCATATTTTCCCTCCGTAGCTCTCATTCTGCTGCGGCTTCCGGCCGGAGTCTGAACTACGATGCACATCTGATGTTGACAGTGAATGCACAGAGATCTATAATTCCCTAGCCTAGCTGTAAACCTCCTGACTGCGCGTGTGTGTGCGTGTGATGTGTTGTGACACCTTGAAAATGCTCGAAGAAAACCAGATTACAGGTGGATTCAAAAGTCACAGGATAATGTTCGCAAATAGAAACATTTTTTTGAGTAAAGCTTCCACAATGTTCCTAACGGGGCCCAAATGTGGTAAGCAGGTTTTAGGGATCTTACTGGCAGACGAAACCCCCGCGGTGTGACTTCAGCAGCCAGACTAATTGCGTTCACGCACGAATTATGCAGCGATAGCACTAAATGTGTACTGCATATTTGTAGGGCATCAGCTAGCAGAATGAGGATATGTACTTTTTGTTAGGCAAATTCCTCTTTCGCGCCACATTTTGTGCATACTGGACAGCTGCCAAGTTGCAAGTCGAGAGCGTAGATTAGTTCTCCACCAACCTCAACCTTTAAGCCGGAAGGAATCTTCATCCCATGAGCAATGCGAAACCCGTCGCAAAAGCCCGACAAAAGACTAACGGAAGTCGTAAGTGTATTAGGGAAAGCCAGGCACTTTTTTAAAATTTGTTTTCGAATATGATACCGTCGTCTTTTTTTTTGTTTCGTGCGAAAAAGATAAAAAAGCGAATTTGTGTCTTCTGTCATAACTCTGTTCGAATGAGACTGTCCGCCCACGCGGTCGGCGTGCGTACCGAGTGACCCTCGCGGAGGCATTTTTCGGACGAGTCCTCCCACGGTCGCAAACTGCCGACTGGAGCATTTTTCAATATTCGTAAGAAATTCATGCTAATCGATGTACAAGTCCGAGAACTGCGTTCACGACATCAATTGGACACGCACACCGACCGCGGGGGTGGACAGTCTCATTCGAACAGACCTTAACTCTGTTGGAAGTGATCAATTCGAGAATTCAAAACTGTATTTGGAATCAGCATAGAAAGCTGTTTCGTTTGACTCACTATTGAACAAAATATAGAGTTCACGTAGTAAATTTAGTCTGATGAATGGACGGGGCTGCGGCGGTAGATCACCGCGCTCGAATCGAAACCCTGTTGGCCAGTGATGCCGCCAACACCGCAGGGCGTCCGCCTGGTCCATGCGTCACACTAAATCGATTACAGAAACCATATGTAACGTCGGCATGGATCCTGAAGAGACTTCGCGTTCAGTGTTGAAGGTTGGCGCAAACTCGGTGTCATATGCTATAACATATGTAGGTGCACCGCGTTTGCGCCAACCTTCATTGGGGAACGATTCACGAGTTTTGCCGTTTTTCATTCACGCCAAAGCAAGATATCAGGTGCGAAATCTGGTGGATTCCATTTGAAATCATTTCCACAAATTTCTCGCGAATATTTTACTTTCTTGCAATGAGATACAGTAGATATTGAAGGCCTTACGATAGTCAGTAACTTCTATTGGTTTGGAGTTTTTATGATTATGTTCTAGGGAAATAGGCTTAGCTTATTATGATACTGCTGAATTGTGGTTATATTTCATACTTTGGAAATTGTAAAATCAACTCTCAGCTTTCAGTGAATTTCGTGTGTGATTTGTGATGCCCCACTTTATGTTAAAATTTCATCAAGTTTTGATAAGCCTGAACCGACATACAGTTTACTGAATGATAAAAGTTTATGGTGCGGTTGCGGTCGACACACCAAAACTACTGCGGAAAACTTGGTGCTTTGCCAGATTTTGCCATCGATCAACATCACAGCTGATTTTCTGGGTGAGTTACGGGTTTTCTTCACTTTTTCACGCTTGTTTCTGCTTAGTTTCTGTTTCTGACTCTCATAATATTGTGAATGGGGGCTTCCCGTAATATGCGAGGTGAACTTGCCGTTTTTTTCAATTTCAAAGTAGAATTTGAAAAAAAAGACTTCAAAGCCCGAATGAAAGACTAATCACCCTCACGCACTAAGAAAAGGCCCTATTTGCAATATATAAAGTGTCAGAAACAAAAATAAAGCAGAAACAAACAAGAAAAAATAACAAAAACCGTAACTCACCCAGAAAATCAGCTGTGCTGTCGATCGATGACGAAATCTGGCAATGCGCTAGGTTTTCCACCGTGGTTTTAGAGTGTCGACCGCAACTGCACCATAACCTTTCAATATGTATTGCGGTAAACTGTATGTATGAAAACAGTTTCTCACAAAAACCATGCGTGCGAAGACTTTCGGGCGCTTCTGTACAAGGGGACAGTGTTCGCCGCTATGATGGCTTTCGCACTGCATTAGGGGTCGTTTATACTCCCGCCGACGACTTGCGTGGCACTGTGCAATTCTGTAATATTGATCACGCGGCGCGGCACGATCGATGCATAGGGGTCGTTTATACTCCCTCCGCCGAGCGGCGCGGCACAATGCATTCCTGTAATAATGATCACGCGGCGCGGCACGATCGATACTGTAGGATGGCACTTCCACTCGACGGCGGAAAATTAAACGACGCCTGACGCGCCGTTTATACTGGCACCGCCGTGCGGCGGCGCAAGTATAAACGAGCTTGAACCCGCCTGAGCGGATTCACATGGTTTGCTGTATCGAAAACGCTCCAATTGCAAGATATGGAGTTGATCAATGCCCTGCTGTCGCGCGCTAAACACAGAGCATACCTTTGTTTGCTGGTGCGTCGACGTATAGAAATGACAGTATTTAATGGCAAATTCGCTTGACTGTTTGACTGACAAAACATGAAGAAAGCATGACTTCTACACATCGGAAAACGCGAAAGCTCATTAAGAAAGCTAATTTCAAAAATCCGGTCCCGCCGCAGTCAAAAATAGACGATTCTCAGTCTCTCCAGAGGCCTTTTGGCGATGGAATCATCTCAAAGCAGAATAATGGAAGGCTTTTACACACACAAAAACGGAAACGATGTTTATATATAAAGTGATTACGCTGAAAAAATAGTGAAAAAAAATCAGGTGATTTCCTCTTATGCCGGATTGTATCGGACTACGCGCCAATCGACAAATTGAGTACATATCCTCTGGTCCCGAGTGAAATTTATTTCCGTTTATCGAGTGGGTCTGCGTACGTACACTGCATCTCCTGCTCCCCCCACTTTCTCGCTGACTCTGCCATCGTTCCGCACAAGCGCGCGAGGGATAAGAGTAAATTTGGCTCAGAACAAGAGGAGAAGTACTCCTTGCGCTCCAGGGCAACTGTTCAAAGACGGATTCGGCGCGAATTTCAAATACCAAATTTTTGAAAAGTAAATTGTTTGACAATTTGAGTTTCGGGGTTTTCGTAAATGTAGACTATTGCAGGCCTATAGGAACGCAAAAAGTCTAAAAGCCGTGGATATGGCTCCGAGCGGGTGCGATGCATTTGAGAAACAGTCAGATGTTCCATGGGTTTTTCAGTGTTTTTCGAAATGTTCCCATCCATACTGATACATATGTATGTGTGTACTTTACTGTTATTAGTTTTGTTATCCCTACTTGATCCTACATTATCCCCTTCTTTCCAATCCGGTGAACTCATAGCCATATTTGCAACTGTTCATACATCGCGCTGCAGCTGGATAATCTCATGCAAACAGGAAGGTAATTTCTGCTTCCTCTTTCGCACACATCGACGAACGCTTTCAGATTAACATTTTTTCGTAGAGGCATTCACTCGTAGATTTCATTGAATGCAATAACCAACTTGAATACCAACCAGACTGTGCAATGTACAGAATTGGGAAAAAGTCCAACGAATTTCGAAGAATTCTGATATTTGACCCAATCGGGATTATTTTTATTACATCGTTCGAATATTTTCAGAAATTCAATTTAAACAGAATGTTAAAATATTCGGTTATCGGAACTTGCGGTTCACAAAAAATCAGGTGTTCGTAGCTTCGAATATACGGCCAATTTAAAGGGACGGTATTCAAATATTCGACAGCGCATTTCGAGTGCAGGTCAGAATCTATTCGCAACTGCAAATAATTTTTCGAAAATTTGACAAAGTTCTTGAATTATTATCAGAATATTATTTAAAATCGAATCGAATGTGAAAGTGCTTTTTGTGTGAAATTCAATGAGTTGGATCCATAATTTAAGAATAAATCTATAAATCGCAAAACTCGAAGTTCTGTATTCAAAGTGAGGCCCGTTTCATCCTTTCAGCTGCCGCTACTCATATGGATATACTTCCAGCGACGGGCGGCGCGACACATTGCTCACCATCCATACCGACCGAAAATCGATATGCCTGATGTACACTGTCGCTATCGCTGGTTGCTGGAAGTATGATCCCGGCCTTATGCGTCAACCCGACGGTCGCTGGCTGCGACTCTGCGGATTCTTCAAGACCGAGGTCATACTCCCCGTTGCCGCGACTTGTTGTTGGTGCCAACTGAGCCGATTGCGCTGCGCGCTATGAGCTCGCACGAAAATCTGCAATTACTACGCGCGACGCCGTCCTCGCTCAGTCCCTGATGTTTAATACTTTTTGTCGGCGCGTTCGCCGTTTAGCGTCATTATGGACCAACATAGCCCCGCTGTTCCATGTATAAGGCGGCGTTCAGAGTTCATTCACGGCACGATGTTATAATCAGCCTACGTATCGGTAACGCGGCGTCGCTTCGGCGCTGGGTGTTTATAGTGAAGAGGCGCGATACATTCGAAATGACGCGCCATTTACCTTCGCGCGACATCCATCGCGTCGCCTTGCGATGTAAGGCGTCCTTCATACTTCCGCCGCCGCGCGGCGCAGTACAGTGCATTGCTGTAATATTTATCACGCGGAGCCTTGCGATCGGTATTATGGGATTGCACTTCGCCGCCCCCGGAAGTGTAAACGACCTCTACGCGACGCGATGGAGGTCTCGTTGCTGCTTTTCTTCAGGTTTTTTCTTCAATAACACAACCAAATCCATTAGTTAAAAAAATGTGCATATTTAGGATAACATGCACTAAAAGAACACGAAAAAACTGTGGGTATCGCTACAAAAATACCGTGGTTTTTTTTACGAGAAATCGCGTACGTACGCAATTGCGCGTAGTCGCTCAGCGTTCGCGCACCGTTCACACCTGAATACCTGCCCGACGCGATCTTCGCGTCGCACTGACATGTGCCAGCGCGTCGCCCCGTGAAAACTCTGAACGCCACCTTAGCCATGCTAGTAACGAAGTAAAGCAAGCAGTACGCCTTGATGCCGTCCTGAAGCGACCCTTCATTTTTCGCTGACGTTCCTCGCAGCCCCTGTCTAGTTTTGTTTTTTTAGACTATCAGCCTTCATTCAAGAACTCTTCGAAATGGATTTCATAGGAAGGGTTCTCAGCCTTCAGGAGATTTACCCAGTTTACGTGCTAGATTGGCGTTCAATTAGCTTTTTGGTTTAGGAGTCTGTTGTCGACGGAACAGCGATTTGCAGAGAATCGGAAACCACCGACGCCCAATTTCGGCATGCATTCTCCTGTTTACAGCGCTGCGTTCGACAGCTCGTAGATCCATTTTTCCATTCTGCTACCTCTGTTCCTCTTTTTCTTTGGAGGGTTTAGTTGTATACGTTTCTCCTTCATAATTTCTCTATTCTTCTGAAACGTATTGCAGCGAAACAGAAAAAAAAGGACACTATCCTAGACGGGGAGGTGGGGCACCCAAGATTCGAGTCAGAAATGAAATGAACCACCGATCGGAAACGCTATCAATCGAAATATTTCTATAGAAATTTAATAACAAAAATGATTGATAGCAGTATCACGCATCTTTCATCAGTTCTTTCCGCTCATGTCTATGAAAAAGTCTTGGGTGCCCCCCCCCCTCCGTCTAGGATAGAGCCGAAAAAAGGCCTAACTAAGAAAAACTCGACAATCATATTTGATCGTGAACACTGCCCTTGAGTCAAGTACTGTCTCAGGCGGTTATCGGTCCCGAGCCGCCTGACAGTTCGGCTCGTTTTTCCAATCTGCGAGTCGGCTCCTGTTGCTGCACGGGCCACTGCTGTTGCTTTCCGGGCCACTACTGTTGCTGTCCGGGCTATTTCGGTTGGCCCGAACAGCAACAGCAGTAGCCCGGATTGGGAGAACGAGCCGAACTGTCAGGCGGCTCCGATACCTATTCGGTGCGGCTCGGGGCCGAGAATCGCCTGAGGTGCTTCTCTGGTCCAAATTCCGGTCCGCAACTGCTTCTCGACACATTTGCGGCCGCACGCGCTCGAGTCAGTCGATTTTCCAGCGCAAAAGTCGACTCGATGTGGCTGTTTTATACAGTTTTCTCCAATTTTGTTTAGTTTCCAGTTTCCAAAACCCACCTAGAGTCAACGGATCGGCGGCTGCGGCGCTGGAAACTCTCCCGACTCGAAAGCGCGCGGCCGCAAAGCGTGTCGAGACGCAATTGCGGACCGGAATTTGGCCCAGAGAAGCACAATACAGTCTACCGCAATGTTAAAAGGACATGGTGCGGTTGCGGCCACACACTAAAATTACGGTGGAAGACGCCAGATTTCATTATTGATCGACAGCACAGCTGATTTTCTGGGTGAGTTACAGTTTTTCTTTTTTTCTTGTTTGTTTCGGCATTATTTTTGTTTCTGACTCTTATAATATTCAGAAAAGGGTTTTTTTAATGTGCGAGAGAAATTCGCCATTTCTTTTTTTTTATTTCAAAAGAGAATTTCGAAGAAAAATCACTTCGAAGCGTGAAAAAACGGCTAATTTACCTCACGCACTAAGAATAGCCCATTCGCATAATACTTAAACAATCAGAAACAACAGGTATGGCGAAATAACGTTATTTGTTATTTCGCCGAAATAACCATGGTTATTTCGCCATACCTTTTGTTTCTGATTGTTTAAGTATTGCGAATAGGGGCTATTCTTAGTGCGTGAGGTAAATTAGCCGTTTTTTCAGGCTCCGAAGTGTTTCTTTCGAAATTCTGTTTTGAAATCGATAAAAAAAAGAAACAACGAATTTCTCTCGCATACTAAGAAAGACCCCTAATCGTATTATTATAAGAGTCAGAAACAAAAATAATGCCGAAACAAACAAGAAAAAAAAAGAAAAACTGAAACTCACCCACTAAATCAGCTGTGCTATCGATCAATAGTGGAATATGGCGTCTTCCACCGTAGTTTTAGTGTGTGGCCGCAACCGCACCATGTCCTTTTAACATTGCGGTAGACTGTAACTCGGTCTGGATGATCTGAGAAGGGGCAGTTTGTGATAGTGGGCTGTAGTAAACCCCCTCAAAATGAAGTTAAGATGATCTTAAACGAGCATATGAAGAAATGTTGGAATGATCTGTAAGATTATCTTGATGATATGGTGAAGGATATGAATCTCATCTGTACGCGCATCATTCAGATCATGAACATTTTTAAGATGATGCTAATTTCATCAGGTTAGCTGAACTTCTACAGATCATCTGGACAGAGAAAAGCGAGAGAGCACGCACTCCCGCAGAAGCTCGTCTTATCTTTAAGAGTAACCCCGGAGCGCCTCTTATTCTTCAGATGAAATACCAGTTATCATTATCAGCTATCACAAAACAACAAACATCTCATTTCATTCATTGAGAAAGAAAGCATGGAGTTGGTCGATTAGAGAATGACCACCTGCAGAATGAGGGCCGGCTTTTTTTATTCTCACACGTATAATCATGTGTTATCATATCATGAATATGCGAGGACGACCGCTTCAGGGCGAATCACCGCTAATGGAATGAATACGGGCCTAAGTTCAGCGACCAGTTGTGACTGATAACGATAATTATGAATCAATACGAAATTAAGATCATCTGGAACTTGTCTGGAAGAATATCGGATCATCTTATCGAAATAATATCAGATCATCTGATAGAGGTGGTTTACTACAGCCCAGTATCTCCTCGGAGTCCTATTTATAGATCAGCGTGTCGCCTCAGCTGGTAGGGTGGGTGTATCCGCGAAAGGGATAGCTGCGGACCACTCCGCAGGCCGCGCGCCTGTCGCGTGCGCCGATCGATAACCACATTTTACGTGTGCGCAAACGTCGCAGCGCAGTCTGCTGAGACGTCAGCAGCTATTCCTTCTGTGGTTACCCGAACTATAGCTTTGTACTCCACAACGAAAGAATGTGTGGGTGCTAACCTGAACATTCCCCTTTATAGCAATTCATCGCTCCCCCGATTTTCATCGTGATATTTATTCGGACTTTGGCCACAGCTGCCAAAAATAGCCCACTCTCATTTACCGTATTGAGAATGAGTTCACTCCGGGACCCCCCCCCCCCTAGCGTGATCAACATCACACATGTGGGATGAGGGGATCAACAACTACATACTTGTTGACAGGCTTTTCTCTAATGTCAACTTGTCCATCCAAGGACTACTTGCCTGATTGCTGCTTTCGACCAAGGCTTTTCTCTGATTTAACTATATGCACTGATCACGGATGAGCGGATCATCCGCTCATCTAGTAGTAGAGGCCGGATTCATCAATCTTACCGCGGTTAGTGAGTAACCGCGGTTAGCGAAACCGGAGCTTAACCACCTAGTTTCGCTGCGGTTGAGCCTAACTGCGATTCTTCACCAACGAGATTTTAAGATAAGATATAGTGTTATCAACCAGAATCTGTTGATATCAATCAGAGATAGGTATGTTAGTATCTCATAGCAAAATGAGAGTGAGCGGTCGAATTTGAACGTGTTGCGTGCATGTTTGTAATTAATAGAAGCTGTGCTCATGTTTGGAATCGCACTTTCGACGATCTTCGGCCCGATTAGGCAGGCAAGAAACTGATTGAGTCAGCACGGTTTTACGGGGTGTCGTAACATCCGCATTCAGGGCCAAATTTTTTAACGGAATGGGCTTTGCTCAAAATGATCCTGAGTTCAGTTGCTTAACAAAAAAGTGTAGTGATTTTGCATTGTACAGATATAGGCAACAGATTCGCCTATTTTACACTTCATCGCTAGGGTCACTTAGAAAAAAAGAAAAGGTTTTTTAAGGCAAACGAAATGTTGTGGCGGCACAATCAGGGGCAATTCCTACTTTTAAACGCCTGCGCGTCACGCGCAGGCGTGGCCTAGTAGTTTGAACACTTTCTACGCATGCTGCGCGTAGAGGGACTAGGGGTGAGTTCTTCGCCATGGTATGATGACTCGTAATGAAGTTAATGCATGAGTGATGACAAAGCGATATGAAAACCGGTATGGGCGTTGTCGCCATGGGTGAGCGGAAGTGAGCACAGGCGTGACGTCAGGCTATTCATACTCCAACGCCCTAAGCCGCGCTGGCCTTCAGAAGCATGATTATATTTATATTCCTCAACACCGAGAGACTTGCGGGGCGTGGCGTTGCAGCATCAATGACCTGACGCCAGGACCTCGCTTTACGCGCGGGCGCCCGTTTCGCCACGGCTGTAGCGACTTTTTTGAGATTTCATTATTAACCAATTCTTAATTTCATTCCGTTTCACAATGATCAATTCCACTACTATCCTCTGCTACCACGAAGTTGAACGCGCGTACTATAGTTGTACAATTTCGAAAAAATGTCGAATAAACGAAATTTGAAAAAATTTCTTTCGACGAAAATTGAAAAAAATTCGTTCGACGAAACTTCGAACGAACAAAAATGAACGGCAAAAATTTCGAAAATCTTTCGAAAAATTTTCGAAAATTCCGTTCGTGAACAACTATAGCGTGTACATATTTTGCCATGACGGCAAAGTTTAGACCCACTTAAATCAACTCAGCTGTAGCGTCGCAGCTGTAGCATTCATAGTATCTGCAAGCGGGTGGCGCGGTTCAAGGCATTCGTACTCCAACCTACGCCTGCGCGTTACGCGCGTAACGCGGTATCGTTATGAGACATGAATAGCGCCCAAAGATTAGCGAATCACTCAACGTGATTGTTTGGGGTTACCCAATGCGTTCAGCCGAGGAGACGTCTCAACAGCCTCGCTCACGGCTGATCTCTCTTAGGCTCCGTCCATAGGTGGCGAGGGGCGCGATTGCGAAAAATCTATGGTCATCGTGTTCACACGATTCGCTAGCCGCTCACAGACGCTCCTTCTCGCTCGCGCTCGCCCGCTCGCTCTCACGCGCTTACGCGCGTGAGAGCGAGCGGGTGAGCTCGAGCGAGAAGGAGCGTCCACGAAGCGAGCACCAAGTTTGAAGCTTACTGCTACATCGTTAAAGAAGGTGGCATTAAAGGCACAGTCCAAGCTCGTGGGCAAAATTTGATATTATGGCCCGGACGCTGTGTGTAACAACCCTGCCAAACGCGGAATCTCAACTCTTCAGAATAAGCGAGAACAACCGAGCACCCACTCTCTCCGCCCCCAAATCGGCACCCATTGGCTCCGCCCACCTCAAGGCTTCAGGTCTGAATAGCGAAGATAAGCGCCATAGATTTTGATCCAAATCTAAGTTCTTCCATTAGTTATCGGTCTAGCTCCACATTGTGATCTGCTCTGGCGCGATGGCTGCGAACAACCTGGAAAATCAGGCCCGAGAGAACTCGTCCACAAATTTCTCACCGTCCGAATTCACAATCTTTGGGTGGTCATAACTCCGTTCGTAGAGGGTTCTGAGCGATTCTGAAGACACTATTGTGATCAGCCCGAAATTCTCTCCAAAACAAGCAAGAAAACCAGAAAACGATTATGAGATTGGACCGTGCCTTTAAAGGCAGTGTTCACGATGAAAAAAGTTTTTGAAATTCCACTAGGATTGGGTAGTGGAGGAGCACACTATCACGCTAACGTCGAAAGAACGCATGAAAACGAGCCAGGAAGATCCCCAAAAGAGCCCGAAGTTGCAACTTCGAGCGCATTGAAAACCCCAAAAGCGCATCACACGCCCACCGACGTGAACAAATGAATGCTCGAGATCGTGAAACGAGCGATGATTTTCAAGCATTAGCCCCGTTCTTCCCTTCATTCTCAGCTTCTTTCTTTGCTCATGTCAGCTCGCATAGATCGGCTGCAAAAAACGGAAGTTACAAGCCTCGGACAACTCGTCCACCATGTTTCCTTAGCTCAATTTTTGATTGACCATAACTCCGTTCCCAGAAGGTCTTGTACGATTTCAGAGACATCATTGGAATCAGCATGGGGCCGTTTTCAAGATAGGCGGGAAAACAGAAAAGCGATTTTTATCGTGAACACTGCCTTTAAACCTGTATCAATACTACTGCCCTTGTTTTCCATAATCCCACCACGGAAGGCGAAAACCGTGGGACATCATCAGCCGTTGCACCGACTCGAGCGATTCTCAGGCAGAAATGGGAACCCAACTGGGCAACGTCATAGTCACTCACCAATAGCATATAAGCGGGGGCCAGTGACGCCGAGGTGCAAGGGTGCTCAGACCAGTGATGACGTGTCAACGCGCCCGGTTCTTCCCCCTCCACTACTTGGATGCGCTCTATCGATTACCTAGAGTCTAATTCGGGCCCATCACCCGGTAAGAGTGTGGGCCCTCTTACAAAAATTGAGCTATCGGTAGAGATCGAGCGTGTGTTCCTTCCATGCCCTATCGATCGACATGGGAACCCCTCGCTTTCATGATCCAAGGACTTGAGCGAGTGCAAGTCCACTTGATCACTCCGGCCGGCGGCGCGGTCACTCTATGCAAGATTGTGCGCCGTATACGGCGCGGGTTTGGTTGAGGATTCAACGTGCCATGGCTAGTGGTTGCCCGGGTCATAAGGAACTGTGTTTCGAATCTCGATTAGGCTGACCGGGTGGTGAAAACCGGGCTCCGCCCCCAAAACTTGTCGGGGACACAACCGGTCACTATGATTTGCACTGAAATGCACTCAAAAAGTGACCGGTTGAGTGACCATTTTCTGCCTGAGTGATCGCCCGATTAAATGATTTCAATCGAGTCCACACGGAGTAGGGGGCGTTTGCCTGTATTAATTTGCGGGCACGGGCTGCTCCAGCGTTGAGGAACGTCGAGAGGCGCACAACAGCGGGAACGCCCGCTTTCGCGACGTATGGACGCTGCCTTTTAAGAAACTCAACGCAGGAGATCATAAACTATTTTTGATGTTTCCCTATAGCAAGACCTCTCCATAAAGAGAATAGCACTCGGCAACCTCCATTTGCAAGGAAAGAGCAGTGTGAATGAAACTGGATGGTGGAAGTTGAAGTTTGCGCAGTTTGTTTCTAAGGTTTTTCTTTATTCCAAATGTGCGGCACAGAGGGTTTCAGTTGATTGCTGCATGTGGGGATCATGACATAGTTTCGTGGTTATTCAGCTGTCAATTTTGGGTCTTGCTCGAAGATGCCATGCGATCGACGCTCGTTTGCTTGCTGACCGCCTCGATGCAATACTAAAATGGTGAAAACGCCTTTTAGACGCATTTTCTGGTCTTCATCTTTTTGATGTGACCTCATTAGGGCGTAGTTGTTTGGCTCATACAGAACAATTGACGGTGAGTCCAAACAAGATATAAATGCACGTTCCCTTAACCCCCGCAGCCGACGACCCACACTTGTGAGAGCTTGCTTTCACATGATACACACGCGCGACGTGGATTCGCCTCGTCATTACTGTTTCTTCAGCCATCATTTCTTCTCATTCCTTTATTCTCCTTTGCTCATGACTCTGCATATTTTGCTCTGACTAGGGATCTTGCACTTTACGTCGCTGCGCACGCGTAAAGCGCTACTCACTCTAGCACGCCGCGCATTCTCCTGCTCACGCTTTTCATGGTGCGCAACTTGCACTTTACGTCGCTGCGCACGCTCTTCGTGAGGCGCTAATCACTCTAGCACGCCGCGCATTCTCCTGCTCACGCTTTTCATGTAGCGCATCTTGCACTTTACGTCGCTGCGCACGCGTAAAGCGCTACTCACTCTAGCACGCCGCGCATTCTCCTGCTCACGCTTTTCATGGAGCGCAACTTGCATTTTACGTCACTGCGCACGCATAAAGCGCTACTCACTCTAGCAAGCCGCGCATTTTACTGCGCACGCTCTTCATGAAGAGCTACTCACTACCTACCACGCGGCGCAGAGCTTACGTTGAACGCTACTCGCTTTTCCCATGCGTCGCACCCCTATATGAAGCGCTACTCACTTTCCACGACGCGGCACAGATTTCACATAAAGCACAAATCAATTTCCACATCGCGGCGCACGCTCCACATATTAAGCGCAACTGATATTCTACGCCGCCGCGCTCCCTTTACTTGAAGCACTACTCGCTTTTTACGACGCGACGAACACTCCATAAGAAGGTTAAAAATTAATTCGCTAAAATTTGCTGCGTTTTACAGCTCTCCTATGTTACTAGCTTCTACGTTACCAAGTAACCTCCAAAAAACGACGCACTATTCGATTCCTGACCAGCAAAAGGCGTCACAGATCGATGCGTAGAACTGAGCCAAAATGAGCTATAGGGACCCATAACCCCGAAAATTCGCCTGAAGCAGTCAACGTGGCATAATTAGACCGCAATGGAGCATGAGTTTTCTTGATCAAGAGCGGTTGGTTAGCTGCTAACCGATGTCCTCACCCACCCCCAACATGCGGTTAGCGTAACCGTGGTATAACCCAGTACTCCTCCGGTTAATGAGTGTATGAATCGCAGGTAAATGCTCTTAGTCGACCGGTTTAGCTAACTTACCGGAGGAAATGCAATGATGAATCACAACCTAGAATACCCAACAAGACAGATTAAATTCACGTTCAAGCTCCCTTCATTTTCAGCGGCTGGTTAGCCATTAACCAGTGCTTTCAACTAACCGCTTTTTCCAACCGGTCAGTTAGCGTGTGAAAAACTGATAACGGTTGCGGTTAGCCGATAACGCTAACTTACCACCGAAAATGCTTTGATGAATCCGGCCTTAGAGGTTATTTGCTCATCTGCTCTCGGTTAATTTTGACATACCGATACTATTCACGGACTTCCACTATTTTAGAACAGGGTTATGGATGGAAAGATACGAGTGAAAAGTTTACCTGATATTGAAACGAACAATCGTCGATAGCCTTTCGCGAATTGTTTTGTAAATGCAGTTCACCTCAATGTTAAAAGGCCATGGTGCGGTTGCGGTCGAAATCCTAACACTACGGTGGAAATGCTGGTGCTTTGCCAGATTTAGTCATCGATCGACAGCACAGCTGATATTTTGGGGGAGTTACGGTTTTTGTTTTTTTTTCTTGCTTGTTTCTGGCTCTTTCATTATTGTCAATAGGGTTTTTTCTGAGCGCTTGAGGGGAGTTTGCCGTTTTTTTTCAACTTTAAAATAGAATTTTGTGAGAAAAACACTTCAAAGCCCGGAAAAACGGCAAGTTCTTCTCACGCACTAAGAAAAGCCCCTATTCGGGTTACTCAAAGAATCAGAAATGAACATCCAGAAAATCAGCTGTGCTGTCAATCGATGACGAAATCTGGAAAAGCGCCAGGTTTTCCACCGTAGTGTTAGTGTGTTGACCGTAACCGCACCATGACCTTTTGCGGTAAACTGTACGTGGTTTCTGTTCCCTCAGTCGTGCTTTATCTTGCCCGTAGTCCCTAAAAATTTCGCTTCGTATCATCCTTCACATCACTTTGTATCATATATGTAGAATTAAGAATTGAATACCGTCTACATGGATATATGTGTCGGCTGTGGTTTACTTGGCGCAACCCCCACACATTGCGGCAGGATGGGTGCACGTAAGGCCTTAGTTATTCACCGGCGGGACGCTGCGGAAATAGCAAGACAACTACCCCTTAACTGTGTTGGGGCATGCCAAAAGGAAGAGTTGTCCCAGAAAAACGCACCGAGCAGTTACACACGCCGCGGCACTGCATAATGTATCTTTACGAGACCTACCCTGTTAGACATTTACCAATTTCCATCAGCTGATTATTTTTCAGATCTAAATTTGTAAATATCACCAAAACTGCATGGTGAGCACAGCTATGACAAGAGCAATAGATTTCTAGTGACTTTCTGGAATAAACAAGTGATAGAGGCATGAAATATCGATAAAATACGATTGAAATGCCAAGGAATTTTTTGTCTGTAATATCGCGTCAAATATGCAATATTGCAGACGAGTCCCTCATGCGCGGCAGCAAGAGGCGGCAATGTCATCGCGGGACGTTTTCATTCCGCTAGTGTATAACTAGGGCCTTACACCGTAGTTGTAAACCAGCGGCGCGTTGTGGCGGGTGCACCCGAAGAGGCACTCCGACTTGGGAGGGGCCTCATAGCGCATGGCGCGCGCACCATCTCGCGGATGAGCCACGCTTGGGCGTGCCTCTGTTACATCGTGATGCGTTTTTCTTGCATATTCGTGGAATTATTAGCTACCCTCAGGCGATTTTGTCTCTCGTGCCGTCCAGACGATTGCTATTTCTACTTTTCGTTTATCTTATACTCGAGAAAATGTCCAGGAAAAGGTGCGCGTGCCATGCGCTCTAAGTCGCCCCCAAATCAGAGTGCCTGTTTTCCTTCCCCGGAGCAGGGGGTCTGTAGGAGATCAATATGCACTGAACCCATCGTGACACGACCGCCACCACTCGAGCGAGATCGTGTGTTGCCATGAGTTTTTTGCATATTGATCTCCAACCACACCATTCTTCATTTGGTCTATGAGTGTGCAACATTTGGTGATTTAGGGTATACATCGGGGCTAAGAATTATGACGCTAACGTGTTAACGCGGTTTTTTCATTGGAAATTAACGTTTAGTGCTTAACGAAAAAGTCCTAAATTCACGTAGTTTAGTTCTTTTATTGTAATGGAATTATCTGCTCCAATGACAAGTTTCAAAACTGCGCGTCGTGTCAGCTTGCGGCGCGGTCAAATTTTTACCCAATTCTTGGCTCATAATATTGAACATCCATGGAGGATCATTTCCAAGGTTTGAGTGCATGGACAATGATGTTTCGTATGGACCACAATTTATGATTTTTTTGGGACCTTTGGTTATTTATTCATTTTTGTTATGGTCAGGTAATGTTTTTTGGATTACGTGAGAACTGGTCCGCGCCGCGATTTCGGAAGCCCTGATACCTGGGATTAAACTCGAATAGAAAATTCGACTTTGTGTGGAAGCTTCACTTCTCACTTCTTGAGGCTCTAAACTATCCTGACTTTGGAAGGGGAGAAAAACCCCGGTTGGTGCGAAGTTTTTTGTGGGTGAAAAATTAGGCGCGGACCATTTCACCGGCAACGTGTTTTTTGATGTTTTAGCAAAATGCAAAGTTAACGTGTTAACGCTGTTTTTTTTCTCGAAAATTAACCTAACGAAAAAATTCTCACTAACGCACGCCCCCGGTAAAATACATGATGGCGAATCGGATACTTCCCCGAGAGTTTTATCCGAGGAATAGCCGCAAAATAGCGGCGAAATGCCTGTTTGCCGCGTAATATCCGCTACGTAGCCGCCAAATAATGCTCGCCGCGAAATAGCTGAGAAATAGCCGCTGAATGATGCTCGCCGCAAAATAGCCAAGAAATAATGCTCTCTCGGAAGATATACGGAGCATTCCAGAGGCATGATTCAGATGTCAGCGCCTCCGTCGGTTCAATTACCCAAGTTTGAGGTACTTGGACCTCGTTCAACCTCTGGAGGCCCCGCCCAAGCGCTGGCGGCCCCAGATGGTGGCTCGGCGAGCCGGCGACGGTTGCGTCTTGGCCAATTTTGTTTACTTCAGAGTATTTCTCATTTATATCTCGACTATTACTCGGCTACTTCTTGTCCGTTCCGTGAAAACCCGAGAAATAGCCGGGAAATAGCCCACCAGGAGCCGCTGCGGAGCCTGGTGGGCTATTTACCGGCTATTTCGCGGTCAAAACACTCATAGGTATTCGAAAACGCAAAGTCGTTCAGAGAATCACTTTCGAAAGCTCGAGAAGACCTTTAATTTTCAAGGGAGAAAAAGTCTCCGTTCCCTATCATATCACCCGATCCAGTTATTCATAGAAGAATCCATGGAGAGCAAGTACATTTGCTGTTGTCGATTCCGATAGGGGTGCATCAGGGGGAACCCCTGTTTTTCAGAAATCTCCCCTTCCCACTCCAAATGATCGATAGCTAAGAGAGTCAGCCAAGTGCAGACGCAGCCGACGTTGTTGTTGCCAGCGGGCCGAACTAGGCGTGCTATTTTTAGACTAGTTCCATCTACTGCTGCGTCTGAAGTAGTTTGAGGAAGTGGAAAGAACAAGTTAGCGTCACAAAATATGTATGAACACAGCATGAACTACGCATAAAAATGAAAACATCAGGTACGCTGTTATCTCAGACGGCCTCAGAAGCAGAACGGCGTTGAAAGAGCGATGCCAAACACTCTCCTGAGGGCTGGAAATAGTTAAGAAAAAAGTTTCAGCGATTCGGTTGAGCCCCCCTTGGGCTAAGCTGTTGTCATCAACATTTCTTTCGAAGCTGTTCTGCTTCTGACAATGAGGGCTATGACAATTAAGGCAACTGGTCCACCACGGGCAGTACCCTGAAGTAATCAGTGCTGTATGTAAAGCTATCTGTCTTACTCCCTAGCATTGACTCATTCCTCTCCGTTTGTGTCGATCTGATTGTGAGGGTGACCACATAGTTGAGCGTCTAGGCTCACAGTCCAAGGTTGGTTCTTTTTTCCGTGGCATACTTTTCTTCGTGGGTGGTCTGGTTACCTGCTGAGTGAGACTCTGTAGAATGAAATAGCGCTTGATTGAATAGTTTCCTGAATTTTTTCGATTTCCAGGCTCCGTAGAAGGCGACAACGCCGGAACGTTAGCCGAATAAAGCTGTACCGCACTCGGTTGGCAAGCTACAGAAGATACTGCAACTATATCGCTATGACAATTGTTTTTCATTGAAAATTCTATAACGAAATTTATCGTGTACAGTGCCTTCAACAAAAATAGTTGAGGCAGTTCTTTGTAGTCCCTGCCTTTCACTACATATAGTCTACAGCAATGGAAGTAGGACCTGGTGAGGTTGCGGACTCGTCCTAACATACGGTAGTTTGTTAGTGGTATCACTCATTTTTTCGAAGCAGCTGTGATAGATCGGTGAGTCTGTGTTTTCACCGATATGACTACATCTGTGCAAACAATGAAAACAGGTGATAATGAGAGAGTAGAAATGAAAACTCACCGACCAATTTCAGTTATTTCAGAAAAATGAGTGATAACACAATCAGACTATGTATGTTAGGAAGAATCCGCAACCTCACCAGGTCCTACTTCCATTGCTGTAGACTATAGCATCAAATTAGTACGAGCTATGTGTTTAAATTTTATCTACCGACGTACTACGATATAATTACATGGCATCCGCTGACGCCTGGTCTTGTCACAGAAAAACTTGGACAATTAGGGAACTCCTAGAAAAAAGAGGGAATGGAACAGTGCTTGAAGCAATGTCACCGTTCAGTACTTTACTGTTCTTCCCTCTGGAGGCGCCTCCAGAGTTCAAGTCGCGGAGTTGCTCGCAGCGACGAACAACGCTACGTGATACAATATCGATCGCACTCGCAGCAAGAAGAACGACGAGGGTGCACCACAGAGTGTTTTCATGCCGCGACGGCCCTGCGTCACTGCCAGCGAGCGGCAACCGACGCCGCGACGACAACGTTCGAAAACATGCTTGTCGCCGCGTCAAGGTTGACGCTCGGCGACCACTTGCCGGTCGCTCCAACTCTGCAGACCCACTGAGATTGCAGTGCAACCATGAGCGGCATGCATGAACGCTCATGAGGAGGAAAGGGAGCTGCTCTGCGTCCCCCCTGCGAAGCTTCAAACCAGAGGTGACCCTAGGCACAGGCCTTCCCCATTGCGTAGGGCCGAGGTCATACTTTCCGCAACCAGCGACAGCGACTGTGCACACCAGGCATATCGATTCTCAGTCGATATTGGTAAACTCCACGCCGAACTGAATTTTTTAGAACTTCAATATTGTTTAGTTTGCATATTCTTAAACATTATCCCTACTAGTTATTCAATTTTTAAACAGTTTTCCCGTTTTGCTGTGGTTTTTCGCAAAAATGTAGCTGTTTCAGATGCGGATAACATCGAAAAGAAGCTGTTCGGCGGGGGATTCGCTGTACTTTGTGAGGTTGCGTCCCTAAGCGTTGGGAACGGCATATTCTTTGGGTTACTTCTGGCCCGAGCCCGACGCCTCGAAAGCCGCGTAGAACACGGGGCGGCTTCTTGCTCTCCTTATAGGCGTTCATAAATGCCGCCTCAGAAGTGTGAAGAGTACAGCTACAGGGTGAGATAGGATTTCTGTTGATCATCTCTAGACAGGTGGAAGACTTTGCTCAATGTAAGTCTTCGTAAGAATGGAGATTTGGAAAATCTTTGTAGGTACTGTTCGACCAGCTCAGCTCCAGCGCAGTCTTTCTTAGTATAGCCGGCTTAGTATCAAGCTAAACTTCGCCGTCTAGACCTACGCACTCGAAGCCCCCGTCAGACTTGGTCGAAAAACCGACCGAGTCTGGGGCAGAATAGCCGACCTCGGTGCATTGGATCTGCCCGTGCGCATGCGTGAAACACCAGTTTCGACTGGGTGGATTGCGATCGGCAGCAGTTGGACTCAGTGGGTTGATTTTTTTTGCACATATCTGTCACTATTTGGGTGCGTATCGACCAGGTGGAACTCGGTTCATCGACCACCTCTGACGGCGACCTGAAGACGACTTCAAGGGGGGGGGGGTGATTACGTTGCGAGGAGTGCCGACTAGAGGGCAGGAAAAACAGTCAAATGGACTTCAATAGGTCTAGTGTTCAGAAGACTATAACCTGATTGACCGATGTCCGTGAATCTTGATCTGATTCCAGATTCGGAGAGCTTCTCAAGTGTGCATAAAACATTCGCAGGTGTTCAAAAGCTTATCTATGCAATGGAATGTTTACTAGTTTTGGAAATACGATTCTATATACCTATTTACACTAGTGGATACTTTCTGTGCACCCCATATGTAGGTGAAAAGGTCCTTCACGTTACCTATACTTTCCTGCAGACGGTGGACCCCTAATAAGAGCTCCCAACGCGCGACATTTATCGCCTTTGATGACTTGCGTGGTCCGGACTTCAAGTCATACGTATGGTTAAGGTCAGTTTCTCACCGCTCCTTACTCAGGCGGGAGAGACTGGCCGCCAGTACGAACTGGTACCATTCGGTGCTGGTCCTTTCCGTACGGGACATTTCCCCACACACACATTTTGTAATCGACGACTGTCCTTGTAATTGCCGAGGAGGGCACAAAGTTGTCATCGTGTTCTTTTGATTGATGCTGCAGATTGCATTTGTAAGTGTTCTCTTGGGACTCTAACACATGAGTGCATAGAACAAGCTGCAAGAGAACTGGCTTGGGTTTTTTTGGGAGGAGCAACATAGTATGTTGGCTGAGAGCAAAAATTCTTGATTTAGAAACTATGAATTGGACGCCCCTAGAAGACGACAACTTGAGGAAGGCAAGGAAAATTTCCTAAAGGCCACAGATTTAGGAGAATTTTACCATTTGAGCATGACAGTTTTTAATGGTCTGAAAGGGGGTGCAGTGTATGAACTACCTGTCAACCAAAATGTTTTCAGTGGAGGCCAGAGGTTATTGTACCTAACTCCCCTAGTCTTATCTGACCTCGCTGAATGGCAGTCTTCGGCTCAACAGCCATATCAGCTTTAACCTCTCCGGCAGAAACTCTACAACCCTGAGGTGCCCTGAACTGTCCCTTATTAGTATCCCACCTGGCGAATCGATCTGTTTTCTGTTTATCGTTGCGTATGTGTATGTGTCAATAGCTGCTGCTGCTGTTCCTGCAGCTAGTATTTGAGGTGCAGTGCGAGAATGAGTGAATGATTAGTCACGCCGTTCCTGTCTGCCCAGTCAACAACTCCTATTCAAGTCTCGAGGCCACCATACCCGGTTGTTGGTCTGTCAGGGTTGTATAACCTCGCACTAAGACCCAGTAATCGGGCAACACGTTTGTAAACATTTTGGAATTGCAACTGAAAACATACTGTCGTTCTCAGGGCCAAATTCCGGTCCGCATTTGCGGAATAAGGCTATTGCATCATGCGACACGTGCTAATCGTGCTGGGACCACTCAGAGAGCGCGCAGGATGCGTTCTCGGGTCTTAATCGTCGTTTTTGAATCACTCGCTTCAAACTCAACATTGAGCGCAACTAGGGTGATATTCGTGACCCTGGCGTTGAGTGCTACCCAATGGTATAGCCTCTGGGAGGTTCCATAGAGAACTAAAGAAGTTTGGCAGTCAGGCAAGCGTCAAATCACGGTACCGTGGCGAGAGGACAGGGGCCAAAAAACGGCCGATAATTGACGAGAAAAATTCTATTAAGTGGGGACGTAGTATAGTTTTACACGAACGAAATTTTCGAAAAATTTCCGAAAGATTTTTCGAAAATTTTTTCGTTCGTTTTCGTTCGTTCGAAATTTCGTCGAACCAAATTTTTTCAAATTTATCAATTTTCGTTCTTTCGAAATCCAATTTTTCGAAATTCGTTCGTTCGGATTTTTTTCGAACAAATCTCGAAAAAATTTCGAAATTCCCGGCAAATTTCAAAAAAAAATGCGAAATTTTCGACGAACTTTGAAAAAAAAATACGAAATTGCGAAAAAAGAAATCGAAATTTCGATTAGTTTTGAATTTCCTTCGTTCGACCTCCGAAATTTCGTAAGTTTTTCGAAATTCGTTCGTTCGAATTTTTTTTCGAACGAAATTTTTTCATTTTTCGTTCGTTCGAAGTTTTTTCGAACGAAATTTTTTTATTTTTCGTTCTTTCGGAATCCAATTTTTCGAAATTTTTTCGAAATTCGTTCGTTCGGATTTTTTTCGAACAAATCTCGAAAAAATTTCGAAATTCCCGGCATATTTCAAAAACAAGCGAAATTTTCGACGAATTTCGAAAAAAATACGAAATATCTAAAAAAAAATTTAAATATCGATTAGTTTAGAATTTCGTTCGTTCGACCTCCGAAATTTCGAGAGTTTTTCGAAATTCGTTCGTTCGAAATTCTTTCGAACGAAATTTTTTTATTTTTCGTTCGTTCAAAAAGATGTCCAACAAAAAATTTTCAATTTTCGACCGTTCGAATTTTTTTGGAACAAAATTTTTTCATTTCTCGTTCGTTCGAAATTTTTTCGAACGAAATTTTTTATTTTTCTTTCGTTCAAAAATATGTCGAACGAAAAAATTTCGATTTTCGTTCGTTCGACATTTTTTTTAAATTGTACAAATATAGGACGTAGCCATTATGGTTAGCTTCAAAGCTTCGAGGCCGAAACTTCTTTGATTGGACAGAAAAGACCGAAGTTTCAAAATCACAAAATCCGCTAAAAACCTATATCTACTCTCTCTCTCTCTCTCGAAATTTTCAGCAAACGCTATCATCTGGTTCTAAGGAATCTGTGTTTTCGATCGGTGCATATATCGCAGTTGGCCAAAGGATTGAAAGGTAGGTTTGAAAGCCCAGAGGGGTTGAAAGGTTTAAAAATCGTAAAAGTCAATTGGCGGGAAACTATCGCTTAAACCTATTAATTACAGTGGATTAGGAAACTATCTGTAGAACTCTGCTGTGAGGTTTGATGCCTCAAATTCAACCCTAGTAAGTAAGTCTCGGGGAATTTTGTGTCCGAGAAGGCTTGAAAAAGAGAAGAAAGGAGCTCGAAGTAAATAGATTTTAATATCTTTTTGAGAAGGTCCCTTTTTTCCAGTCTCCTCTTCCTGAATCTGATTTCATTTCCAACTCGTCAGCTCTTTATCATCATCACTATCACCATCATCTGTTTCATGTCACGAGTTTTATGTCATCTTCCCAGCCTGTTTCACAACTTGACTGAGACTGGCTGTGTGGATTGTCAACTGATCCCCTCATTCGATGGACTTTGTCACATTCCACATCTCATGAACAGCTTCAGCAATAGCATTTGTCAGTGCATAATGTCAGCTGGGTATAGTAAGGATACTGATGGCACATAGATCACTTGCGCTCGCAGTTGTCGGTGATCGGAAAGTTCAGGTGTTCTTTCACCTGCTGGGGTCGAAGTACGCATGTTCTCGCGTTTTTAGTGAAAAATGGTGTAATTTGTCTTTAGAGAGCGCGTTTCCAAGATGATTATCAGCGCATTCTCCCAAAGATTCACCATCATATATACTCTGTCGTGAACAGTCGGAGAGTCCAAGGAAGCAGCGCACCCTCTGCGTCTCTCAAGGGTGCGCCAATTAGGCCTAATGCAGAGTTCCATCGCAGCGCGGCGCGATGAGATGTTTTCTGTGGTCATTGATCGATAACGCGCCGCTCGTCGATTGGCACAGGAGTCATGAAATTTCGGAGCGGTGGAACTCTAACAAACACCTTAGGCCTCTTTCAGAGTTCGATCGCCGAGCGACGCGATAGGATGATAAAGATGGGCATCGATCGAGATCGCGTCGCACGTCGATCTGTATTCAAAACATGTCTTCGCGGCGATCAGCGATCGCACTCTGAAAGAGGCTTTACGTAAACATTTGCGCGACGCAACATCTGTCTTACGGTAACCCAAAAACAGAATACATCGATTATCTGCCTCCACCTGCCACTCAAGGCCCTAGTTATACATCGGCGTTTCGCTGCCGCCGGTTTTCGCGGGACGTCTGCGATTGGTGAGATTTCGAAATTGACCAATAACAGACATGCCGCGGAAGCCAGCGGCAGCGGAACGCCGGTGTATAAGGGGTCGTTTGTACTCCCGCCGCCGAGCGGCGTGGCACAGTATGTTTCTGTAATATTGATCATGCGGCGCGGCGCGATCGATATTGTAGGATTGCATTCCGCCGCGCCGCTCGGCGGCGGAAGTATAAACGACGCCTAACTAGGGCCTAAACGAGGGTATCTGCATCAACAATGAATTTCACGAGCATTTTGAACAAAAATAACGCAAAAGCATATTGCGGTCTGCGGAGAAAAGAAATTGGTGAGTGAAAAACTCGACGAACCCTGTTTTTAGGTAAGGGTAAGACAGATGCTGCGTCTCGTCATAATTTGCGTAGCGTTGCGCGCCCGTCAGAGACGCAGAGGGAACGCTGCCTCTTTGCCAACTCGTTTGGAACAGAGTGTACCAAAACACTCGAGGTTGAACCAGGGGGTATGGAAACTTGTCGAGTGTACTGGTCTGGGGAATACGTTACCGTGCTTTTATCCAAATGGAAATTTCCCAATAAATGTCGCGAATTTCTACTTGTTGTAACCCACTTCAAAGGAAATTATTCGCTTTTCATGACAGCGTAGTTATTTTTTTGCTTTTGAAAAACTATATTTCATCAACCTTTGGATGAAAAAAGTGGTGAGAACTGGTGGCGGATCCTCAGCTTTAACCACTTCCAACCTTATAACCCTACGTTTTTGACGCACCGAAGTTTACCGATGTGGTCTACCGTGCTCAATCATGAAATTGAGACTGAAAAATGGCAAGTGATTTCCAGTGCGTGCGATGCCTTCAAAGATAGTTTTTACAATGAAAAAGCTGCCATTTTTTTGGCAGAAACGTAAGCTTTCGATTCCTTCCAGAAAAGTAAAACGACAAAAAACCGCCAGGAAATGAGTAAAAATCTCGCGGATAAGACAGCATATTGCTCAGAAAAATGAAAACAAGTTACTTGTAATATAAATGCAACATACTTGAATGTTTCAAGTAACTTACATTTATATAACATGTAGCATAAATTTATATTGCATGTAAGTTACACCTTTGTTACGTGTAACTTACATTTATATATTAACCGTGGGTGGTCATAAGGGACCACATGCTAAGCGGGAAAAGCAGTGCCGGGCCTTCCCTGTTAGAGTGGGGTCAAGTGCCTTAAGCTTGGGCAATGGAACCAACATCAACGCCTGTCCTAAGCCTGTCCCCGAGAGTGCGTAGTATACTCTCAGGATATGTCTTCTTAGCCGATTTAAGTTACATGTAACATACCGGAGGCACATTGCACGCGGTGACGTCGATATGTTGCATGTAACTCAAATGACCTGACATAAGTCGTAAGTAACTTACATTGGCTTAGATATGTTACAAGTAACTTGTTTTCACTTTTCTGAGTGGCTCACCTATTCACGCCACATAACAGTTGTCCTCCGGTCGTTTCACCAATGGAACAATTGCCGAATTTTCGAAAACTCTTTATCCCTAGAGATTCTAACATTCAAGCAAGTGCATTGAGCCATCCTATTCTTAATGTGTTTTTGACAGATGAAACAGGAAACAACGTCACTCATCTAAAAGTTCCGGAGTGCAAAACCATTTCCAATGTTTAGATTGTCGAAAGTCCGCGGTGCAGAGAATGCACTGAATAGGCGTAATTAAATATTTTGAAGGTTTTTTTTTTGAAAAATCTGTCTAAAGTGCCAAAGTGCCGTTGTCCTGCCATTAAATCGTTTTCCTGCAGCGTTCCGCCGGAGTACAAATACCTCTATTAGAGGAACAATGCAAACAATCACCTGACCCATTCTAGTTTTTTCATTGGATTGCCTGTAAGAAAATGCGACAATACTCAAGCAATCTCAGTTATCGACAGCAGGTCAATAGCATGTCTTCCTATGAACAGCATCTTGTTGAAAACCAGAGGCATGCCTTATGTGCCTGTTCCTCCGAAAGATCTATCAGTTGTCTACCCGTCCCCATGTCTTTCCTTCGAGCCATCTTTTGCGATAACCCATCAGCTCGGGTGACACCGAGATTTCTGCAGGTGGATGAAAATCTGGGATGATCGTGAGGGTAATCTTCTTTCAACGAAATAACACTTAGTGTAATGAGTATGGTAATCTTCTTCCAATAAAACAAAGTAACACTCAGAGTAATGGCTAAGTAGTAATCCCTGACAGAGAGCTTTTCACGTGAATGGGGGTGTAAGCTAAGCCCTTGTTGCTCAGACGACTTGTCAGATGTGTTGTCATTGCAGGCCTTCTCATTATGACCGGGAAGAGATTTACCTTCGCAGAGATCACTTCTGAAGCAGGATTTTCCGTTTCTGCTGAGGAGGTTCAGGAAAATGCATTCATTTTCATTAGAATTGATCCAATAACACTGCCCACACCTAATTGAGAAAAAGAATGTGTTCGCAAAAAAAGTATCTCGCACGATCTCTACTTTTTCCACGGTGAAAATACGAGGTTGAAGGGAGGAATGTATATTCGAATTAGCTAATTTTTTTCAAAACTTTTGGGGCACCTATTAATGGACTGTTTTTTCAGGATCCCCCATTTACATAACTTTGCAAGCTGTTCACTGGAACAATGAGTCCCGAGTATTGCGAAACATTTTGTTGACGATGGGTGTGTCCCAGCCTGTCCACGAGATCGCCAAGGCTACCGCATCTGGGGCCCTTCCCCCCGTCATGTGCCTTTTTTACCCGTTGTTATCACATGATTGGATTGACAAGAGAAGGCAGAGAAACGCCTTAATTGAAGTTGTTCTTTATCCAAGGCTAAGCAACGGCTTGACTTGAAAGCGTATGGACAGTTTTCAGGGTTTTGAAATAGGTTCAGTCCTGAAATGGCCTTCATGTACTACATACTCTTTGTAACGAAACCAAATAGATAGGACGTACTCAGCACGAGGTTGTTAATGGAACTTTTTTGGCTAACTCCTCGGCAGAATCGCCTTCTTGAAATCTAATAGGAACAAGGAATAAGTACAGGGTGTCTGAAAAGTAGGGGCGCATACAAAAACGCGATATTTATTCCCGACGATATTTGCTATCTAATGGTATTTTGGATTTTAGCGGAACGAAAGTGGGGCAGATAACATTATTCAATTAAACTGCCCCGAATATCCGTCCTCCACTTTCACATGGACTTCCAGATGGGTAGGCGAAAAATTGGCGGTGCGTCGCACGGAAGGTGTCCGTATCCTGGAGCGGTAGACTTCCCTCTCCGAGTCAACTCAAAGGCAGTGTCCACGATGAAAGCCATGTCTGATTTTCTGGTGGAGATGGGCAGCTGCGGGGCTTAGAGCAACCCTAACGTTGAAAAAACTAAGAAAATGAGCTCGAAACGGTCCCCTACGGCCCCAAAGTTGGACATCCGTCAGCTCGTCACACCCCAGATGCACTTTCCACGCCCACCGACGTGAACAAATGAATGCTCGAGATTGTGAGATGAGCGATGGTTTCCGATCAATAGCCCCGTTCTTCCCTTCATCCTCAACTTCTCTCTTTACTCAGGTCAGCTCGCATACATCGGCTGCAAAAGACGGAGGTTACAAGCCTTGGACAACTCGTCCACCATGCTTCTCTAGCTCAATTTTTGAGGGACCATAACTTCGTTCCTAGAAGGTCTTGTACGATTCCAAACACATCATTGTAATCAGCACGGGACCGTCTTCAAGATAGGTGGAAAAGCAGAAAAACGACTCTTATCGTGGACGCTGCCTTTAAGTAAAGGTCCTAGAGCAAGAAAATCTTTAATTTGACGATCAGCGAGGCCGAGCTTATATAATCGTGAAGTGATTTAGACCCAAGATGTCCGCAGCGCGCCGCCGATTCTGTGCTCCCTCGTCAGAAAGGCTTGTGTAAAAGTCAAAAAACAGATCATTTGTTGGAATACATTAACGTGCTCAATTTTTGTTGCGTTTGAATGAAGAATGGTGTTGGAATCCGTCTGCCCTAATACATCTGAATATTGACCTTTCAGTTTATGATAAAGCAGAAAATGCGATTTCCGTAGTCAACTTATTTAGGGGCTGATCCCAGCGCAATATGGAGTTTTAAAGAGCAGTCTGTTCAATGTTGTGGGGACGATGAAATTAAACAATTCAAAGTTGGTAGAAGTTCCTTAGTGCACCTGGGTACATCAAAAACGACAAAAAAAACTTTTTCTTCGAATTCTGAAAACATTAACGTTTTTAGCTCAACACTTTGTTCTCGGGGGTACTTAGTGGCGCCGAACACGAATATAAGGTTCATTCCAAGATTTTCAAAAAATTACCGTTGGCTGCTGTAGATGGATGATACCTTTCGTACAGTACCTTAGAGTAATTTTTTGAGAATCTGAAAATGAACCTTGTATTCGTTCTTAACGCCCCAAGCCACCGCCCCCCTAGGCAACTTTTGGGCTGAAAATGATGCAATTTCTGAAATCTAAAAATTGCAATTTTTGCCTTTTTTGATTTACCCGTGTTCATTAAGAAGATTTACCAAACTTAGAATCATTTGTTTTCACCTCTCTACAACATTCAACAGATCATTTTTCGAAACTCCAGTTTGCGTTGGGTTCAGTCCTTACTGAGTCGGAAAATTGTATAGTGGCTGAAAAACCGCGAATATCTCATGCTTTCTAAGCGTGCTGGTGCGGAGCGGAGGTTAGAGGCAGCGAGAGAGCGCATGGCAGACGGAGAGAGCAGCATCGCTCGATCCGCTCGCGCCATGAGTCGTGAGAGTTACGATTTTTTTTTACAGAGGATGCTTCCCACGTACAGTCGACATGGAACGCATTGACACTTTGCGTTCCCTATTTAAGGTTAGCTCAAACGCGGTGCACGCATTTTATAACATATGGCACCGAGTTTGCGCCAACCTTCAATAGGAAACGCAAAGTATCAGCATGATCCGTGCCGACTGTAGCTCCTTCGCTGTTTACTTATTCAGTGACACGGGCTATACCGATGTGTTCCTTTTGTTGGGTTTATTCAAAAATGTTTCTAAATCCACAATCATACCTTCTTCAAAATAAGATATTGCGCTTTGTACTAGTGTATGCATTAAAGGCTGCTGTATTCAAAAACTTTCACTGAACTTAACTTTGTTTTACGTTATCATCGTAGAAAGAAATTATCTTCACAACTCCCTCTCTGTGACTTCATTCTTTCCTCAATGATAATTGTGTGTGTGTCCACTCTTGTTGTTGCGTAAATCGAATTCCTCTTCGTCCGTTTATAGCCACTAACCGAAGGTGGTGGTGTGAGTTCGTTCGCGTGACTAGACCCGCAGTAATCACTTCCCGAATTTCAGGCCCAGTCATCAACACTGCCGCTTCCGGGTTCTGATCTTTCGCTGGACGAAACCGGTTCACAACCGATTACTCATACACAACCTCTGCTCCAATTCTTCACCGTTTGTTTTTCCTCTGCAGCAATTATTGACTACGATGTGCAAGAGAGTGCAATGAAGGCGCAGTAAAGGCAGTGTTCATGATGAATGTCACACCGGAGTTCGACCCGAAAATGGTGTTGTTTTGTCATGTGGCAACTAATAGTGTAGAAATAGCTAAGAAAAGCGTCCAGAATAAGCTAAAATAACGGTTTCTAACGTTCAGGGCGTGGATGAGCTTACTGGCCCTACTAGTTTCCGCAAGCGCGCGCTAATCGCGAAATGTGCGCGAATCGACGAGGCTGGACGCGGCAGAGTTGCTTGGCAATTTCCCATCGAAAACGTGAGCGGCGCGCCACAAGCTCGTTCGAATGAGGGGGGGGCGGGCCGGGATAAGTAGGCGTACCGGAATAACTTTTAAAGCCATTTTTATCGATTTCTGTCCCGTTTTCGCTGCTTTCTTCGACCCTATCCTCTTTAGCAGCTGCCAGCTTAGTGTTTCACACTGAAACCTCGAGAACGACATTGATCGCGGACACTGCCTATAATCATTTAATAAGTTCCTTAGAAGGTCGCAGGACTTGCTTTGATCAAAAACTTCAACACAGAACACTGCATGTTTGCCGCAAATTTCACAAACGTTTTCAAAAGTGTTCCATAAAAATCAGGCTAATTTTCTGAAATATACAATATCGGTGCTGACATCGGGAAAAAAGGGCGAAATGGGCAAAGTTGGCAACAAAAACACCTTTTGCCCATGACTTGCCAGCAACTTTAAAGCCAGTAAACACGCTCAAAAATGGTCTCAATTTCATGACATGAGTCGAAGGTTTCGAGCTGGTAGCAGGGTTTGGCGCGGGGTGTGGAGCTCCACAGGGGGGGGTCTGAGTAACGCCGAGAAACCAAGTAGACGCCTCTGGATAGGGGTCCTGATCCGATTCACCCTTGGTCTTACTTTCTTCATTAAATTTCAAAAAGAAATAGACCAAGTAATAATTCTGGAGGTGTATGAGAAAATCGAGAAAAATTTGACTAAATCACGCTCTTGGGAGATCTAAGAAAGTCGCTAAAAAATTAGACCAAATCACGCTCCAAACGGTGGGGGAGTGAGAGAAGAAATGCTCTTCTCCACAAGTCGTGCCGTACCCTGCTGGTGGTATGGGAAACTAACAGAAAACAACGATAATTGTATGCAAATAGAGGAATAACGGTTGTTTTTATTATCCGGTGAATATGGACGAGTTACACCGCGCGCGGTAGAAACGGCGCACCTTACCGACAAAGCGGTTGAAATGACGAAGCTGATAGACCCTTACAGCCTGTACTACATAGAACGCTCACCTTGTTGGAAACATTAAGAAGCAAGCCAAAGTAACTATATTCGAACCATCAATCTAAACAAGTTTATATGGGGAGCGGACTTGTCGAGTCGACTTGACATTGCTCAAATTCAGTAGTTTTGACTCGTTTTTGCCGCTCTCAATGGCGTGAGCGTTCTACTAGGGGTCATACGAACCCAGTTACGTAGTGGTTGTCTCAGCAAATTTTTAGAGCGTGTCGGCTGCTTTTAAAGTGCTCCAATCTGAATTTGGAAAAACCATCCCTTTCAGCGTGACCTATTGGTTCCAATCATATCAAGAAAGTCCGAAAAACTTCGTGTAAATTCGCGCGCGGTGATAAGCGGAAAAAAACCACCGCGCGCGAATTCACACGTTATCGCATGATGAAACAACTTTGCCCAAAAACGGGTTTCGTTACTAGGGCTTACCTTACATATCCCGAGGGCTTTTCTAAAACCATGTTTTGATAATTGTAGATGTGGGACACAGCATTGATTATCCGTTTTCCGATCCCGTGAACGCCTAAGAGATTTACAGGAGATTTCCAAAAGTTGGCATTTACATAGCTTTGCGAAGAGAAAAGGGGTACACGAATGACATTTTCTAGGGCTTTCGAAACATATGTCTCAGGCTGAGCTTGAAACATTTTTTGAAGTTTGTTTTTGGTGCTGATTACGAATCTGAGGCTCATTAGTCAATATTTGAAAAACTCCTTCTGATTTGGTCCGAAGCTTCAAAAATGGGGGAAGTTTTGCTGAACAAACGCGACTTCTAAAGATATCGAGAACGCTACGATCAAATCGTCTTAAAACTTCTACATAGGGGTTATTCGGGCTGCCTAACACAAATCTGTCTTCGGTTTATCGATTTTCCTTGGATTACGGTATGTAACGGTGGGTATAGTATGTACGGTACCTTGGTCAAAGTCTCAGAATCGAATCAAAATTCCACTGTGGTTGTTATGGTCTACAGCAATGGAAGTAGGACCTGGTGAGGTAGCGGACTCGTCCTAACATACTGTAGTTTTTTAGCAGTATTACTCATTTTGCCGGAACAGCTGTAATAGTTCGGTGAGTCTGTGTTTTCACCGGTACAACCACATCTGTGGAAGCAGTGAAAACAGGTGAGAATGTGAGAGTGGAAACAAAAATTCACCGATCAATCTCAGTTATTTCGAAAAAACGAGTGATATCACAATCAGACTACAGAGTATTAGGAAGAGTCCGCAACCTCACCAGGTCCTACTTCCTTTGCTGTAGACTATATTTGGGACGCTGAACACGAGTTGGAGGTCCATTTTTCGATTTTCGGACTTTCACCTTTTTTAGGTTTCAGTTTTTGTTTTTTTAGGGAGGTACCCTAACATTCTGTGAAGCAAAAAAAATGCCATTTTTCGGAATCCCCGCAGCCATTCAGCGAATTTTAAGCACGGGTCATTTATGTACGTTCACAGACCTAGAGCAACGACAACAAGGTGTCCCAAATCGCCACAGGGTGAGCAAAGCAGTCTCTAGTTAGAGTTTTCTGGACTTTCTTAGTATTAATGGAATCAAATAGGTCGCGCTGAAGAGAATAGTTTTCTTTCAAAACTTGGATTGATTACTGGCAAAAGACCACTTTTTTGCCAACTTTGCCCATTTGGCCCTTTTTTTCCTATGTTAGCAGCGGTATTGTAGTAACAAATCAACGCATCGCGATTTTGGGCCATAATTAATGATTTGAAAAAAAAAATCCTTAAATACGCACAACCCTGGTATGCCGAGCCCTTACTCCCCTCTTTGACGACATCTACAAACTACAACATGTTGCCAGATACAGGATACGCCAGTTTTACGAGTGGCGGCGGTTTTGTAAACGATTTGACTGGTTGTTGAGCCACGAGTGATCAGAATGATCAACCGACAGTGCAGTTGATCGTTCGTGGCTGAAGAGAAGAAAACCGCTCGCGACGACGATGACAACGGTCCCCGCTCTACGAGTTTACGATTGCGCGACGATGCTTGCAATCAAAACCAAACACTCAGAAAATTAAGTCAACATTCAGAAACGGATTCCTAAGCGCCGGATTAGACCCCCGCTCGACTTACACGGCTCTTCAGCAATTGTAAAATTTAGTCAGTTGATGGAATGAAGTGCTCTGTAAGCTTCTTTTGAAAGCTGCATTATGGGAATAGGCTGGTTGTAATAAAAAACTTTAGTTTCCCGATTATGGGTTGCAGTTTTGTTTTGTGCTCATGGGTGGGGAATGTGGATGGAGACGAGTAAGAAGCTGATAGTGTAGAATGTTTATTGTAAAGAATCAGCAATAACAATAAGAAAGACGAGGTGTTAGTACACATTTCGACTAGACATTCCAGAATATTCCATGCAATTACAGAATGTGAGAGAATCTGAAACAGTACATGAAATGGACTCAGCACAAAGAGAAGTATGGTCCAGGTCATTAACCCATTCACGACCACGTGCCCTACCGGTGGGACACGCGTTGACTACCACTTCAGAGCGTATGACCCTTCGGTGTGACACGCTTTTCAAAAATCGATTCCTACCCCCACAAGAACGATTTTTCTAACCTTCATATGACGAATGCATTAACCTATCCCAGGCTCGACTACAGTTTTCGTGGCCGATCTGTAGCTCCACTATAGCACCGTATTCGAACTTTTGTGAAAATATCCTCTGTAAAAAGTCGTATGTAATTGTCACCACTCATGACGCGATTCTGCTTCCTCCGTGTGTCATGCGCTCTCTCACTGTCTCTAACCTCCGCTCCGCACAAGGACGCGTAGAAACCATGAGAATTTCGCGATTTCACAGCCTTTAGCTCAGACTCAAATAGAATAAGAAAAACGGCTGCAAATAGAGTTGTCCAAGCACACTATGGATTTTTTTTTGTTGATCTTCTTCAGCTTTCTGAGAAGGGAATCACCGCTGGAGCCGTGATCTTTTCCATTGGAAACGTGGCACTATTATCACAATCCCTATTATGCCCCAGAATATTGATTTTTTAAAATCTAAACTCTCATATCTATCATAACGAAATCTAAATTATGCAAAAATTGAAAACAGATATCTGATCCGTGAATCGCATTCAAATTAGCCCATGTGAGTGAAGAACACTGAAGCAGTGGTGGCGAAATAATATTCCCTTTTGACATTGCTGTGATTTCAAGCAGTTTTTCCTCTTCGAAGAAAGAGCTTTATGAGCGGGAATTCTAGTACAATGTTTACCTCACTGATAGCTACAGTTCATCTACGCAATCGCGTTTCGTCCGTTAAGCCCGCTTTCAGAGTTCGATCGCCGCGCGACGCGATGGCATGTTTTGAATACGGATCGGCGTGCGACGTGATCTCGATCGATGCTCATGGTTATCGTCCCATCGCGTCGCACGACAATCAAACTCTGAAAGAGGCCTAACGCTGATTTCAAAAGCGTGTTGCGGCGCGGTTTCGAGGATCCTGAGACTGGGATGTCGGGTCACCCGCGCAGTTTTTGTAAAAAACGGGATTAAAATGGACATTGTGAGCTACAGACGCGAGCAGACGGACTCATCGGTTGCATTTCCGACACTCCACTTAACATGTTTCTGCTACGTTTAGATCGGGTGAGACTCAGCCGGTCGACCAGCTCTTATGGGGCCCAATTTATATGTTTGAAGATGCCGAGAATTGTTCAAGCTCACAACTCATTGTTAATTTGTCGGCATCATTGCTTAAACAGGAGCAACGACAGCATCCGGATCTTTTTCCGGGGCTTGTTTCGGGTAACTGGCTCGGCAGCATCTCAATTTTCAGACTCCAGTGGTCGAAAAAAATTTCTCGTCCAAAGCTTGTATAGGATGGTCACTCGAAGAGCTGAACACGATTATGAAGTCCGATTCAGGTTTTTCTGAAGGCCGCCAGGTAGGTTCCGAATTTATACGCATTATGTCGTTTGACTCGGCTGAAAATTGCCAACGCGGGTTTCCTGAGGTTCTGATCACGAATCTAATTTTTTCCAATATTCGGCTGCCGCAGCTCTTCGTAATTGACCGGAAATCGGAAAGCTGATAAGGGATCTGTAATCAGCAACGCAAAGGGCTCTTGTAGGCAAAGTTTTGATCAAATCGCAGACCTTGACCGAATCGTCGTATACCTATCGTACCATCCATAGAACCGGAGAGGAACGTAATATTCCCGTTCAGCACCCTAATTAAACACTCTGGACCAAGTTTGGGCCAAAAAAAGATATAGACTTCCAATGTCCAATTCGATAATCCAGATTTTGAATCGCTGCGATTTCGGTTTTTCTTCAGTGAATCGAGTTTTTGAATTGTCAGAGTTTTGGAGAATTTCCCATAGGTATTTTTTGGGAGAAATATTGTACTTATCTACCTTCTATTTCGGAGCCAAATTTTCACCAGATCACCGCGAGCGTGTGCGCGCGTATGCTGTGTATCCTTCTCTACCATACTCTGTCGCTGCCTCTACCCTCGCAAAGCCCACGCACGCGAAGGAACATCAATATTCACGTCAAAGGAGAGAGTACCTATAATAGTAATAACAAGCATTTCTATAATCCATCTTGTAGTGAAAAGAAATATCTGTTTCGTGGTTTTCGGATCTGTTTTCCGACAATTTTGCACATCCCTTCTCCACTTTATGGCATTTTGAGGACAATACAAAATTATATTCGAAAAACGAGCTGATGGCGGAAGAGAGACTCCAAAAATTCGTGTTTTCCGGTTTCCGTTTTGCGACTTGTTGCCCATTTTCCCGACTATCGTTTGTTCGGTATATCTTTTAAATTTTTCGCAGCATGTCGAGAATCTTTTCCCGCACATCTCTGATCCCTGCCCCTCCAATTCTATCCATCCTATCCGCCCCCCCCCCCTCCAAAATCGAACGGTTGAACGCGCTGTGCAAGTGTTTGTTCCGCTGAAAGAGGAACCGTTCAGTGCTCACCCCACGAAAACCAGTCCCACTCTAGCGAGATCCGGGTAATTGTTCCAACCTTTTATATAGAGATCATTTTTATGGTACGCTGAACAGTTTAGGCACCAAAAATAGTTGAGCGGAAGATTATTTTTCGAACCAAAATATTTTTTCTCAAATGCATCGTTCCAAATTCAATTAAGGTGGCTAAAAAGTTGCAGCTTTGTCTTCATAGTTCGATAGAGCATCTAAAATAACCCAAATTCCCATTTCAATAATTTGAAGAAAACGATTTGTATGAAAATTGTAGGCCTCCAGGGAGGGGTCTGTTTTGAAAGATTATTTTTCCTTTTCCTTTCACGGAATTAACATGATTAAAATTGAAATTAAACAAGTAAAAATTTATCACATAACGTCAGCATGGATCCGAAAGAGACTTTGCGTTCACTGTTGAAGGTTGGCGCAAACTCGGTGCCATATGCTATAACATAGGTGCACCGAGTTTGCGTCAACCTCCACTAGGGAACGCAAAGTCTCTTCAGGATCCATGCCGATGTTACACGCCCTGCCCCTTCCATGACTCTTTTTTAACGTGGACCGCCTTTGCTCGAAAAATGAATCGGATCATTTGGTCCCTTTCTTATGATTTTTCATTTTTCAGGACGAGAGAAAACTTTTTGGAGCATTGTGCTAATTGACAGGAATGATTCTCTGCAAAAATCCATATTAGAATAGTTTTTTTTTCTAAACTGTGATGACCACAATCGATCAATCATAGCTGATAGCATAGAACAGCGTTTTTACATAAGAAAATCTGTCTCCGCAGAAGATCTATGCAGAAAAATTCTATAAAACAACAAGCTCAACTTTGAAGGCTTATGTTTTGCATACATATCATTTTTAGAATAGTCTCGAGAAAACAGAAAACCTTGGTACTTCTACATGCTCTATCGATCTATTCAGGGAAAACCGCACTATCGTGTGCCGGAATCCGGCAGAGCATCCTTTAATTTGGAGCCGAATATACTTTCACCCTTCGTGTGCGTGGCGGCGCGAGGGGAGAGACAGCGAAAAAGTGTGGAGAGAAGGAGGCGCAGCATACGTACGAACACACACGCGATCGACGAAAAAATTTCACTCTGAAACAGAACATATCTCAATTCTTTGTGTAATGATCTCAAAGATTCTCATCAAATAGATTTATAAAGCTGGTGGCATGTTGCACTCACTTTTGAGTCTCTTGTTTTGTTCTTGCTAGCTGGGTCTAGTGGGGTTGCGCCACGACGCAGCGGGATAGGTCGTAAAAATTGTGGTCAAATAATGAAAATATGGGAGGGGTCGTAAACAATTTGAATTAAAAATATTTTTTTCAAAAGCACTTGGCAAGCTTTTTGAGAGAGTATGAGATTTTTTTCCACCTTTTTCTGCCTTGGAATTGTCAGAAAATTTGTTATCTCGGGATGGGAATACTAAAATGTAACCTCGGTGAGGTTCGACACAACGACCTGCTGGACTTTGTTCGCAAGTCCCTGCAGCCGTTGAGAAAAAAATGTTTTTCAACCTCGATGGGGCAGGAAGCGCCGATCAGAGTTTACTGACCGATTGCAAGGCTGTGAATATTTTACGCCGAGTACAGTCCAATCGTGCAAAGGTCGTGACGTAATCGCGAACAGCCGTGCGCTTGCTGTTCATGTGAATGGCGCCTGCAAAGTTGTCTCTCTGGTCCGTGAAAACTCTGCAAAACTGAGAAAATTTCATGGATGTACAGAGAAACCTTAGCACATCAAATTCGGATGGAGATAGTAACTGTTCCATGTGCAGAAGAAATGGCTTTCCTTCCCCTGGAAACCATAGATTTGAGAGTAGTCAAGGCTATGACCTAGAAACATTTTCCCTGCCGCTCCCTGCCGTAAAGTGCCCTTTTCCTTTGATATGGGGAATACCCCAGCGATGAGGAACTTCACTAGATGGCTGAGTGCCAGTTAGAGACAGCGTGCCACTACCTGCTATGCTGTCCTAATCCTGCACTCCGTTGTTATTTCTCCCTTCGTTGCGCTGAACTTAGCCAGAAATATCCTCGCTTGGGCACTATCGATCAGCGTTCCAAACTTCAACTCCCGCAATTAAGGATGCATTTACTCTGAAAAAGGCATGGAAACGTGGGCGTAAATCACAAATTTCCTGTTTTGGGGTGTACTGTGTCTTTCAGCGTCCTATTTTAAAACTTCCTTCAACTAGGTTTTTTCGGATTTGAAAAATTATTCAGGATTCCGCTAAAATGGGCTAACTATCGGCTTAATGGCTGATTTTATGTTCTGAACTGCTCAAAGATTTTGTGCTAACGTCATAGTCTTCTACGGAGTTGTATTTCAAGCATCGTAAAGCAGAAAATGTAGCTAAAATATTCACATGAGAATAATTCTATGGGTAAACTTAAGTCATCTTTCATAGTCCTCACCGCAAGCGCGGCAAGCGCGGGAGGGAACTATGAACACCTCAGCGGCACCGCAATGACCGTGCTGGATGGGCGGAGGAAGCTGAGACGTTAGCCACTCAGAAAAATGGAAACAAGTTAGTTGTAATTAAATGTACGTAACTTGGATACTTTCATATCACATGTAATTAACATTTATATTACATGCAACTTAAATTTGTATGACATGTAAGTGACACTTATCTTGCATGTAAGTTACGCTTATATATTGACTACGGGTGGTAATCGTGCAGCGCAAATGACACGCGACGCAGGCAACGCGTCCGCATACGGCCCCGCCGACGCGCGAAGCGAGAATCGCTCTGCGGGGCCATTCCTGCTGCCTAGTACCTCAAACTTGAGTAATTGAAACGGCAGAAAAGTCTCTCCTAAGTCTGACCTTGGGATGGAGTCGCATACTCTCCTCGGAGATGCCTTCCATCAATTCGCGCATTCTTTGGAGTAGTTCAGAACAAGTTACTTGCAACATATCTCGGCCGAGTCAGCTTTCTTGCGACTTATTTTGGGCCATGTAGGTTGCATACAACATATCGGCATCTTGTCGTTATGTTGAATGTAGCCTAAATGCCCTATTTATGTCGTAAGTAACTTACAAAGGCTTAGATATTTTACATGTAGCTTGTTTCCAATTTTCTAATCGACCGAATTGATAATGTACGATAATGTCGAGTGATATGATAATGTCAATGGGATCGATAATGTCTGAGTTTTATTTAAAGACATTGTGAAACAGGAAAATGTAGCTAAAAATATTCCCATGAAAATGATTTTGTGGATAATCTGAATCTTGCCTAAAGTAAAGTAGGAGAAATTTTGAACACTATTTGGTGAAGCATCTCATCCGAGATTTTTCAGATTGTAAAAAGATTATTTCAAAAGCGAATCTCAGATTTCATTGGAGTGAGCTTGAACTTATTTATTTATTTAATTATTTATAAACAAAGGAAAATTCACGCTTGAAGTCATAAAAATCATACATCAAAGTAGAACTGTTAGAAGAACGAATAAGGAAGACAGAAATGTGTAAAACCACTGAGTTAGTTTCTAAAGAACCTGTCTACGAGATTTATAAACCGAAATGTCGCTTTAAAAGTTCATCACTCCGAGGGAAACTCAACAAACTAATCGTGTACAATTTTAAATTCATCGCAAGGCACAGCCTCGATCAGGGAGGAGCGGACGAAAATCTTCAATGCCGAAGAACGGAAATCGAAACAAATTTAAGGATTCGGAAATTCAAAAAAATCAAAATTGCGGGAATCGCAAGTCAAAGCAAAACTATGTAAATGTTCGAAAATCGAAACAAGTTCCGAATGTCGTTTCAAAGTCTCGGAGATCGTAGTTCTGCCCACCCCTGGTCTAGACCAGGGCTGGGATTCATGAACGCAAACCATGGGCTACGCTTGGGTTTGTCTCCGAGGACTGTGCGCTAATTCCGCGGCAAAACCAACTGTAGCCCATGGTTTGCCGTTCATGAATGCCAGCCCAGAGCAAATCGAATTTCTAGAGAAGGGCAAGGGTTGTGGTCATGTGAGGGCGATGTCTTCATGCCGACAATTCAATTGCTTGCAAATTTTTACCGCATTAGTACCGCTTTCAAAGCTGTCTCGAAGGAAGAACACCCGACTACCTTTTGTGAGTCTCATTTAAGGGCATGGTGAAACAGGAAAAAAATGGAGAGATTACATGAGAATTTTTTATTGAGGTTGCTCGCATACAGTCGGCACAGATCGCGCTGATACTTTGCGTTCCTTATTGTGCATTGGCGCAAACTCGGTGCATGTGTGTTATAATGTATGCACACCAAGTTTGCGCCAACGCACAGCAGGGAACGCGAAGTGTCATCCCTAATATACATATACTCTATTCCGGATCGAAATTTATTCCCGTTAATCGTGTGCGTGTGCGCGCGTATGCTGCGTCTCCTTCACCCCCACGCTTTCTAGCTGTCTCTCCGATCGAACCGCCCGCCTACACGAAAGGAGAGATTGAATTTGTCTCCGAAATAGAGAATATGTCGACCGATGAAAATCGGATAATATCAATTATAATTTCACTCAGAGTATCATCCGCTTTGAAACATTTAGACACCATCTAAACCAACAGATTACATTTCATGTAATTTTTTGAATATAGGAAAAAAATTCGAAACTCGGCGAAAATCACACAAATGCTCATCCGTTTCATTGGCAGTGTTAGCCAATGTCTAAAAGCCAAAAAATCAGATAATTATTTATTGAGCCTTCTCATTGTAATCGTTCGAAGCCGCCTCAAAACGGAGTTACGGCTCATAAATTCGATGGATGAGTTATCTCAAGCCTGTATTTTTCTTCATTCGTGGCTTTTACACAAAACCGAGCCAATACGAACAGTCAGACAATTTAGGAAGAGACGCCGTTGAATTTAGTTCGCTCATCTACCCGCTATTGAAATACGGAATCGAGGAAAGGGGCGTGGCCGGTGGAGGTGGCTGAGGGGGAGGGCCTGAGGTTCTCGTCTACTGTGCTTCTCTGGGCCAAATTCCTGTCCGCTCTCGACACGCTTTGCGGCCGCGCGCTTTCGAGTCGGAAAAGTCTCCAGCACCGCAGCCGCCGATGTGTTGACTCTAGGTGGGTTTTGGAAACTGAAAACTAAACACAATTGGAAAAAACTGTATACAAAAGTCCTATCGAGTCGTCTCTGGCGCTGGAAACTCGACTGACTCGAGCGCGTGCGGCCGCAAAGCGTTTGGGGACGCAATCGCGGACCGGAATTTTGCCCAGAGAAGCACAGTATATCTATCTTATGTGGAGAAACAGGGCGCCGAACGCGAGTATAAGGTCCGTTTCCAGAAATTCGAGACATTACTGTGCACTTTGGAAGTGCAAAAGATTCAGAAAACGACCGTCCCGAACTTACTCCTTGGGACCAGCAGCTAGGGTCGGTATGCTATGGATGACCAAGAGATGCTAAATACAGTTTGTTTTTAAGGATGCGTTTAATTGCTCTGAACAGTTCTCCTGAAAGTGATCCGGAGCTGCATACCAGGGCTGTGCGTTATAACGTTAATTTCTTAACGCATTAACGGAATAACGCGGTTTATTTTGGAAAATTAACGATTAACGCTTAACGAAAAAGTCCTAAAATCATGTTAATTTGAGTTCGTTAATCGCAATGGAATTATGGCACTGATTTATCCGCTCCAATGGCAGATTTAAAAACTGGGGCCGTGCACGCCGCGTCGGCTTGCGGCGCGGTCAATTTTCGGTTGCTGTGAAATATACCGCTGACCTCAATGTGTCCCTTTCCAATGTCTATCTATTTTAGTTATTTCTTCCCAATATCGAGGAATTTGAATTCGTGTTCCATATGAAAATGAGAGGCTTGATCGACCTCTCTACGGTTGAGTAAACTATCAAAGTAGAGTTGGGAGCGGGGATTGAAGACCACAAACTTTCTAACAGTCAGCACACGCTCCGCATGGCGTGCATCTCGCGTCGCACACTCTACAAGAAGCGCTACTGACTTTCCAGGACGCGACGGACTTCCTAATGATTTGCTAGGACCCGATGCACGCCTATTTTTCCACAACGTCCTGCTGACACCATCTGAGCGCTCATCCACTTTCCACGACGTCCTGACATCGTCATCTGAAGCCCTGCCTTCTTTTCATGACGTGCTGCTGACGTCATCTGAAGCCCTACCTGCCTTCCATGGCATGATCTGAAGGCCTCCCCATTTTCCACGGCGTCATAATGACGCCATACGGAGCCCCACCCACCTTTCACGACGTCTTGACAACGCCATCTGAAGCCGTAGCTTCTTCCCACGAGGACGTACCTACGGCTTCTGGAGCCCTACTGCTTTCCACGACGTCCTGCTGACGTCATTAAAAGGTGTATGCCAATCTTCTGGAACCTGTGGTGATTGAGTTTCGTCGTGGTCGAGTAATGTTTTGAAAATTTAAACGAAGTGCAAAATCAAAATGTTAACGCATTAACGGGTTACCGCGGTTTTTTTCTCGAGAATTAACTATTAACGCTCAACGAAAAAATATTTTCATTAGCGACACCCCTGGTCTATACCAGGGGTGTGCGTAATTACGGTTTACGATTTACGATTTTACGATTTACGGTGTTTTTTGACCTCGTAATTACGGTTTACGATTTACAACATTTTGGACCGTTAATCGTAATTTTTCGTAAGTAAAAATACATGCAATAGACGTATCCTTTGACGTGTTCCTATCATTTTAACGCGGGACACACTCGGAGTTGGAGGCGCAAGATGCCAGATCCGCGTTGCGCACCGTGCGTGTCTGACTAGCTGCCGTCTAGGGCGCAGTGCAGTCTGAAATCGCTCTTAACGAGGAACTTCGTTTTTGAGTTTTTTTTTATTGAAAGCAACTGTCCTAATCCCTAGAACTAGATTAGCGTAAAAAATCGAGGCAAACGGTTCAACTAAGCCAAAAACTGCTTCAAAGAGTGCTCCCGGCCCACCATTTGAGAACGTTACGTCTACTTAGCGTTCACAAAGATCAACAAGAGGAGCGCTCGTTGCTTACCTAGAAAGTCTGAACCGCGAAATCGGGTCCTTTGTTTAATTTCTCTTTGTCCGCAACACACGGACACTCAGAAAAGGCGTGAGCGCGAGGTTAAGCGCTTACCTTTGCTTTTTTTGAAACAGCTATCTCTCACAAATATGAGCGTTCTGTGGGGCGTTCTCGCTATATTTCTTAATGATGTGGAAGGCTCATGGAGACTAAACTACACAAAACCGCGAAGATTAGGAAACCGCTCTTTGTGCGTACGTTGCCTTTGATAATCTACAGCATCGTCATCGTGAAGCTACGATTCTACAAATAATTTAGTGGATATAGGGAAAAATAACTTGTGCTGAGCGAACGATACTGTGCTCTAGATAACATAAAATTGGCACGGATCGCCCTGATACTTTGCGTTCCCCATTGAAGGTTTGCCCGAACTCGGCGCACCTATGCTATAGCATATGGTACCGAGTTTGAGCAAACCTTTTATAGAGAACACCATGTATCATTAGAATCCATGCCGACTGTATATCGGGTCGTCGCTGGACACTCGAATCTGCAAAGCTGTTTTTCTCCTCTATACTCCTAGCTAAACCCTACTTGCTCGGATGATTCCGGGCGAAGCAAGCAGCGGAGCGGTCGGACATGGCAAAATATAACACTGTTGAGGAGATTTTGACATATTAAGGTCGAAAAGCCTAACTTCTGCGGGCTCAAAATGTGGGAGCTAAGTTATACATCTGCAGCTCAACAATGAACAAACTCCTGAAACAACTTTTTCTCACTTATTCAAGAAAAGTATTCAGATCCTTGTTTCACCACGGTAATATTTTTTTAACGGTTATTGATAATATTTGCTGTTTACGATTTACGATGGTTTTATCGTAATTACGGTTTACGATTTACGAGATTTGCGATTTCATTTACGCTCACCCCTGGTCTATACCCTAATGCGCTATTCTACCATGGGTACAGCGGTTGCAGGATCCAATCTCGGGTTGAACATACCCTCAAAGCACCGGTTCACCGTTGATGAATCTAACGGGAAAGAACAGGGCCCGGATTCATCAACGATAAAACCGCGGTTTTAGGGTTAAATTTACTCCACGGGGTAAAATTTCGCTATTCGTCAAGAATTAAACCCCAATTGTTGGGTTATGTACGGGAATTTCCGATCCCCGGCTGAAGGAGTCGGGTATCCGATACTATTCTATCAGCAAGAGAGCGGAATCAGCACTTTGCTACTAGCGAATTGTCAGAACTTATGGCTCTGAGAGTTTTGGCCGAGAAATAGCCGCGAAATGCCTGCTTGCCGCGTAATAGCCGCTAAATAGCCGACAAATAATCCTCGCCGCGAAATAGCCGAGAAATAATGCTTTCCAGGCAGACATACGGAGCATCCCAGAGGCATAATTCAGATGTCAGCACCTCAGCCGAACACACAAGTTTCCGATGGAATACTTTTTCCAGCATCGTATTTAAGAGAGGAATTCAATCACGGGTCAAATTTGAGTCCTATTTGAGGGTATACTGAAACGTGAAAATTTTACCAAAGACAATCCATCGGAGCTCATTAGTAGGCTCTAACCATGGGTTTTCGACGCACGAGTTCCGAATGGATGAATGATTCGAATTATGTATTTATAGAACACCTTGAACAAATGAGTAATCTGGATAACCCATTTAGAAGAATCTTGGTTGAATAATATTTTCGAATATGTTTTTTCTGGAACTACCGAATGAATGAATTGAGTCAAATAAGCCGTTTGTAAAAATTCTCTTTTTTAAAAGTTGCAAAGGAATGAATAAACTCGAAAATCTGTCTCGAGAATTCATTCGATGCGAACAAATACTAGTGAAATTTATCTGAACACATTCGAAATAAAAACATGAATGTTTCCGGACCGTTTCGTATGATCGAATAGTCCGAAAATCGAATAGTTTGCTCTCCCGAATAAACCTAATACTCAAAAAATGAATAATTTGTATTCCAGAATGAATGCAATGAAAGGAAAACCGAATAATTCAATTTTAGGAGTAAATCGAATATTTGACTACCCTGATAATATTCGAATAAACTGGATATTCGGATTCGATTTGGGCAATTTATGATGGGCTCAACCTGAGGATGGGTCGATTTTTTGCGATATAACCTAAAAACTCATATTTATCAAGTAATTTCAATAATTCAAAATAAAAACACAAAAGTCAATTTCTTGGATAAATCGAATATTCGAAAGAATTTCCCCGCATGAATTCGAGATCAATTTCGAGAGCACGTCTTCCATTCGAATTGAATGAACACTAGAAAAATTTCTCCGAATAATCGAATGAAATATCATGAATGTTTTTGGGATCTCTTTTCAATGGATAATAAGGTCTAACCGAAATATGACTGAATATTCGGAAACGGGATGATTTATATGCCAAAATGAATCGAATTTTTGAAAAACCGAGTTGTCCCTATTCCCGAAAGAGTCGAATATTCGGGAAAACGAACGATCCAATTTTCCGAATGAATTCAATGTAAAAAGAAAACAAAAAAAAAATCAAAAAACAAAAAAGTTTTCAATGAGTCGAATTATGGAAAGAATAGAGAACTGAAGTTTCCGAAGTTCGGATACTCAAATATTCGGGTTATTCGGATAATTATTCGATTTGGTCCGAATTCTAGCAGGTACTGCTTTAACATCAAAGACGAAGCTGTTTGGGAGAATGTCTTTCATTCTTTCAAAATGAGCTCAACCTGTGTTCCTACTGCCAGAGGACTATATTCGAGCATTCAATCCAATCTCGGACATCATTTTCAAACCAGTGACTAATTGTAAGTCGAGAATGTCCTTGTTTCCAACGCTCTTATCCAACTTCAGTACAAAATGCTACCTTTGATGATTTCCAAAAAGCCAAGAGAAACTTGCCTCGGAACTTCTCAATAGAGCTTATTTGGAGTACTTAACGCGAATCTGAGATCCGTTTATCGATTTTCGATATATCCAGAACGATTTTTTTCAACATCCCTGCAGAGGAAACCTCTCCGTAAATCAACTCGAAGCTCTCCTTAGCAACTATAACCTGGATTTGAAGACATCCTTGGAAGTACTCCTAACTAGAATATGTTTTGCTACAAATGGTCAGACCGATGAAAAGTGCTTCTATAGTCCGTGATGTCCGCAAACCCCCAACTATCGACCTGTTTAGCTTCATCTCCGTGGCACAAAAAATGTTGTCATCTTTGTGTGCCTGTTTGTTTCAGGCAGTTAATCGAGAAATACGACATATACGTCCTAAGTACGCGGGGTTCCGAGGCTGGTGGTGCCACCCGGCGCAGCCTGCCGCGACATGTTTACTAGAAAGAAGGTGACGGCGTTCGCGATCTTTGACGTTGCCTTCTACATTCTGCTATTGTCTTATTCTAAATAAATTTTCTGTTAAGACAACTTTTTTAGTAAACAACGCTCTGCATATATTTAGTATAGTTTATTATTGCACTAGGTACAAGAATTCGTAGCTCTGTTGCCCTTTCTTTTCGCTGGCATCTTCAAGGTCTCCTTTAAAGTCCAGTGAAAGTTCATCATGCGCCCTTGGCATTCCGTCTAGACTAATCACATAGACGCGTCCTTCTTTACTGCGATCATAACGGAAGTGAAAACATGCTGGCTACCACTGCAATCCAATATACAACCATTGCGAAAGCCGGCCATCTGACTTGCAAAATAGGCACTTGCAAAGGTTTCAATGAATTGATTTGGTTGTTTAGGTAAAAAAACAAAATTCAGATTTTAGATTATTTCTGTAACAAAAATAAAATTCAGATGTAGCAGAGAAAAAGCTGAAGATCAAAGGAGAAATTTAGAACATTTATAAGCACTCCTACCTCAGTACATCACAAAGCTATATAGCGGATTCCTCGTTGAGTCAGCTCCGTGTTAACCAATTAGGTTGGGTTAAGAGCGGAAATAACCGCAGTTGCGCTGACCACTGGGCGCGATCAAGTACGAGTGAATTACCCCTCGAATGGTGACTTATATCCAATAGTTTTACCGTCGATTAACTGGTCACCTTATCGCCAAAAAAAAAAGATAAAAAGACAAGGATAATGATGCCATTTTTCGCGCTAGTTATTTTCCTACCTTCTTCCTTTCTTTCTTTCCTGCTCTAAATTTTCTTTCTTTGTTCCTTCTCTCTTTTTCTTTCTTTCTTTCTTTCTTCGTTTTTTTTCTCTAATTTTCTTTCTTTCTTTTGTCTTTCCTTCTCTATTTTTCCTTGTTTCTTTCTTCTTTCTTTCCTGCTCTACTTCTCCCTTCTTCCCGCCTTTTCCCATTTTCTTTTCTCGTTCTTCCTTCCTTCTCTCTTTTCTTTCTTTCCTTCCTTTTTATTTTTCTTCTTTCTTTCCTCTTTCTGTTTTCTTTTCCGCTTTCTTTCTTTCTTTCTTTCTTTCTTTCTTTCTTCTTTCTTTCTTTCTTTTCTTTCTTTCTTTCTTTCTTTCTTTCTTTCTTTCTTTCTTTCTTTCTCTTTCTTTCTTTCTTTCTTTCTTTTCTTTCTTTCTTTCTTTCTTTCTTTCTTTCTTTCTTTTCTTTCTTTCTTTCTTTCTTTCTTTCTTTCTTTCTTTCTTTTCTTTCTTTTCTTTCTTTTTCTTTCTTTTCTTTCTTCTTTCTTTCTTTTTCTTTCTTTTCTTTCTTTCTTTCTTTCTTTCTTTCTTTTCTTTTCTTTCTTTCTTTCTTTCTTTCTTTTCTTTCTTTCTTTCTTCTTTCTTTCTTTCTTTCTTTCTTTTCTTTCTTTCTTTCTTTCTTTCTTTCTTTCTTTCTTTCTTTCTTTCTTTCTTTCTTTCTTTCTTTTTCTTTCTTTCTTTCTTTTCTTTCTTTCTTTCTTCTTTCTTTCTTTTCTTTCTTTCTTTCTTTCTTTCTTTCTTCTTTCTTTCTTTTCTTTCTTTCTTTTCTTTCTCTTTCTTTCTTTTCTTTCTTTTCTTTCTTTTCTTTCTTTCTTTCTTTCTTTCTTTCTTTCTTTCTTTCTTTCTTTCTTTCTTTCTTTCTTTCTTTTTTCTTTCTTTCTTTTTGTGGTGTTTGAGAAAGGGTTTGCCGCAGGTAGGAGCGGGAGCTTTTCCCAGATGTTTGGGAAGCGGGAAATAGAATTATGATTTAACTTTAGGAAAGCAGAAATCGAAAAGCGATAAATGCTCAAAAATCGGAAGTAGGGATATCAGGCATCCGCTCAACCCAGATTCTGTTACAGCCATTGTAGTGTTATTTTCTTCCGCACTTTAGGGCATTTTTCGTAAACCGGAAGAAGGAAAGCCGTCGGTTTTGTGGCTATAGGAATTTTGTGCATCCTTGATCTCTAGATACAGGACAGAGTACTGCGAAATTTCTGGATTCTTTCGCTTTTCGAAAATCACAACTTTTGCGTGTTTTTTAACGTCTCGCACCGGATGTGCGGTCAGCGGGCACAAATCTGTTCCAGTATAACAATACGGCCCAAGAACCTTCCTAATTTTGTTCCACTCATTTCTGTTACTGGATGTCATGATTGCTTTGTAATCCGTGATCCTCCTATCTACAATCTGGATTTTTTCGGGAACTTTTATAATTCCCTTTGTTATTCAGAATTTTAAAAACACTTACTAGCCCACTTTCGTAAATGCTTATTCGAACACAAACCCCAATTTCACATTTTTCCTCGTTCCAAATCACATACTCATATGGTAGTTCAAAAGAGAATCACTAGAATGAACGAGGTTAAGTCTGGGAGATGAATTGCAGAAGCGGTATGAATCAATGAGTGCAACTATGACACGCACACCGAACCTATAGGTTGTGTGGCTAATTATTTATGCGTATTAGGAACGTGAGAAAAAGAGCAATACGTGACAATCTAGATGACCGCGGAGTGTCACCCCACATGATTGCAGCGCTATTTATTTACCAGCCTCCTCTCTTGCAGTGGACTCCGTCGAGAGGTCACTTTATGGGTGCATACTATTTTCCTCTGCTTTAATCAATTTCCGATTTTCGGCTATACTCCTTCATTTCTAACCGGGGCACAAACTTAACAAATTAGGTTGTTCCCTTTACTAAATATGGTGTTTTTATTGTCGCTTGGAGTTGCTAATATGCTTTGATCTCGTAGCAGATTCTCGCCCAATGTCGCCAACATTCTCGCGCAAAGTTTTTGGATTTTTGTTCAATAAGTTTTTCTTGTATTTAAATACGTGTAGATCAATTTGATATGTTCACCGTTTTTCAAGGTAACCGCTCATACATATCGCTGTGGGGTTTTTGCGCACTAATTTATTGGTTTTCTATTTAACTTCACTCGATTACTGAACATTGAATTGCAGAGAATAGCCTTCACTGAAGACCTCGAATTTTTGTATTCATTCATTTATTCTTCTGTTTCGGTCCTTTAATCCGCGCATTTTACACTGTTTTGTCCATAGGAACTTTTGGCATGTTACCTGTGACTTTGCTGCAAATGGCTTGAGGATTTCAAGTAACCTGCGCTAGAGTTATACGCAACTCGCTTAAAAGTTTTTGAGATATTGGGAAGCTGATTTTTTTCTGTTCTTGTCGATAGTTTTTTTTTCAAATCTCGCATTCATTGTCGCATTCTGTTGCCCCGTGTCGCTTTGAAGTCGCCATTTTTTATGATTTTTCATTCCAAACCTTTATTTTCCCTTTTTCAGCTCCTGTATACGGGCTTATGCGGTGTGCACTGATTTCACCGATGCAGTTGGAGATGCATATTCATGCTAACATACTGCCGCTCATTGCCGCCAACTGTCGTGTGTGTGTAACTGTAGCCATCCTGATTGTTTTCCTGTCAAAACAATTAAACAGAGTGTTTCATTAGGGAAGACACTGGATTTGGTCTTTTACAGTTGAGAAGTCAACATTTTCCATGGAAAGGTGACTCACATAGAGTTTTTCGCATGCATAATTGCTTCGCTCTACCACTAGAAAACTTTGGAACAACTTGCTTGAAGGCTTCGCGCAACTCACTGCGTTTATCTAGCAAGCAACATGTTTTCTCGATTATTTTATGCTATACATGCTAATTCAAAGCTTACATGTAACACGAAATCATGGGAGAAACTATGTATTTGCCAGAAATATCTAGAAGACTACATGAAGTTCTCAAGCAAGTTGCGCTCAAGTTGCAGGCAACTTGTTCAAAACATGTGCACATTTGTTGTTGTTGTTTTTTCATTGCACCAGTTAGTATGGCCCAATGTCATCCTATTTATTATATGTAAAAGTTAATTTGTTGCCTGAAGAACTATGCTATTGTATTTATTCTTTTTTAAGCTTCTTGACTTTGAAAAGTCGAAAATCGATTACAGATAGTCCAGAAACGTTTATACGACCCAATTTGTCCACAAGCATAGAAAATTTGGAAGAAAATTGTATACATTATTTCCGCTGCGCAGAAACTTTGAACAAGTTGTAGACAACTTAAGCACAAGCCATACCAAGGCTTCATACAACTATCAGCGTGTGCCCTGAAATTGTTAAATTATTATTTTTTTTGTTCGAAGACATTTATTCCTGTCAGTTTGTAATGTGAACCTCATTGTTGAAAGCAAGTAATGTGCAGAACAAGTTGTGCATGACTGATGAACATTGTAAGTTCCGTAAAGTCTTCAAGCAACTTGCACTGAAGTCGCATGCAATTTGTTCACAAGCTGCGTAGTTAAGGTAGTTAATGTTATAACGCACTCAGACCATATTCCTGGAAGTAAGCTCATTGGAACTGCGCGGGTGGTGTGGTTTGCTTCAGGGGGTCGTTTATGCTCCTGCCGCCAAGAGGCGCGGAGAGGTGCAGTCCCATAATATTCATGGTGCCGTGCCGCGTGATCAATATTATAATACTGCACTTCTTCGCGCCGCTCGGTGGCGAAAGTATAAACAACGCCTCAGGCGATTGTGCGGTCATCTGCGTAGCTCCACCCGGCTTCCTTTCAGGAAGATAGGCTGTATCTAGTAAGCGAAGAAAAAAACTTTTTTTCTGATCATTTCCACGTCCCTTACCTTCAATTGTCTCTACTTTCATCGGTATGTGCATCTAATTTTGTCCCCTCGACCAGTTTTTTTTGTTCGAGGATCAGTCTGTTTTCTGAATTGAGCAGCGTCTCACATCACATGTGAATCTGTCAAAAATGTATTTTGAAAGACCCCGTGGTTCGAATTGAAACTTTGTCCCTTCTATGTAACAGGTTTCTTTGAGAGTCAAACATCCTCCTAACCCGTGCTACTCATTGATTTCTCTTCATTGTTTGTTGTTTGATTTGTTTTGTCTACTGGGCGAGGCTATCGAATGGAAAATGTGAGGCTCATTGAACTGCTATCTGTGTTTTCCAGTTGCTTTCTGTTTATTAGCACGGGGTTGGCTGCTCATTGAACTTCGGGGCGCGCCTCGGATCGCAAAAATCCTCAATGGCAGGGAGGGGTATTGTTTATCACGACTCCTTTTATGGGTAGAGTCGTGTTGTTGTTGCCGTGTAGTCGTTACTTACCGAAGATCGCCTCTCCTAGTGTTTATTGGTGAACAGGGTGATCTGTGGAGTTGACTGAGCACTGAACTCTGCCGTGTATACTGTGGTGGTCTTCGTGGCGGAGTGCATCAGACTGATGTCATACCTACCCGTCGACAGCTGCTCCCTAGAGATAAGACGAAGGTGGTCAGGTTATGGGCGAAGTCTAGTCAAAGTTCTGATTTTGAGATTTTTCTTTGAATAGGTCCCTGAAAGACGCTTCGATTGTAAAAAGCGATCGGGATTATGAAATAAATATTAAAAATTATTGTTCAGGATTTCTTCAGCTGAACGAGATTTGGAGGTGGATTTATGAGAAATTTATAATGAAATTTTTTAAATTAAAAATGAAAAAAGTAGAATAATAAGATTTAAAAACGAAAATAAATATCTATAAAATTACAATTTTGTCGTTTTTCGTTTCCCCGATTTTGAGAGGTTTAATCGGATCTTCCGATTTTCGAATCTTTGAAATTCCGAAAAAAATCGGCTCAAATCACACAAACTGAACGAATTCCATGTTGGCATCAGATTATCCATTGGAAAATAGTACCTGTATAACTTTCAATTTCGATTTAAAGGCAGTGTTCACAATAAAAAACCGTATTCTAGTTTTTGATGTTTTTGAGCTGGTAGATCCAAAAAATTGAAGTTAATAGAGAAAATTTCTCGCACAGCTCTCAAATACCGGAGAAAAAACTGTTTAAATGAATCTCGGCAAAATTTAATGACGCCTGTTCGGTGTGTTTTGGGAGACTGCAGACAATGCGTCAAACCTAACGTCGGAAACGGTTTTCCGATTCAAAATATCTGGATAAGTGACTTTGTTTACTTGTTTTTTGCACTGAAAACTCGTTAAAAATAAAATGTGCCAATGCACATAATTGGATATTAAAATTTTTCGCGATAAAGAATATTCAAAAAAATCGGAGCCTCTTCCTGTTATGAAACGAAAGCAGGACAACTGATATATGAAAAGGGCGGGGTGATCCAACGGGTTGGCTGGTGCACGAGATTTTAGCCCACTTCCTGGCCGTTTCTCGTTGTACTTCCGCTCTAAATCTTTTTAGAGAGACCCAAAGCTTATGTTTCTGCAAAAAAAAAACGGACAACTTTTTCATCGTGAACTCTGCCTCTGATTTTGTTCTATAATTCATGTTTTTATTTGCTGTAAATATTTTTGCTTATTAAAAACCTTTCTCGAGCCCATCAGTCTATTCAGAATGAATTGAATGAAATGAGTAAAGTAAAAGTCAAATGGTAAAACCACTCTTCTACCTTTATTTTTCTGATTTTTTAATAATCTCTTCATTTTTTGAAACTTTTCATTTATACTAGTTGATCTATTTTTTTCTCCACCTTTATTTGTGATAATTCATCAACTTACGTATTCTTTATTGACTGATATGCCAACTGAACACACAAGAAAACAAGAAGAACCCCTGTAAGACCTAGTTCATACTAGCCGAGAGACGCGATCGCGACAGCGTATATGAGACATATAGTTGACCGCAATGTTAAAAGGACATGATGCGGTTGCGGACTCGCACTACAACTACGGTAGAGTCTGGCACTTTGCCAGATTTCGTCATCGATCAGCGCCACAGCTGATATTCTCGTGCGCAGAGAGACGACGGTTGGCGCCGATCGATGACCAAATCTGGCAAAGTGCCAGATTCTACCGTAGTTTTAGCACGAGTCCGCAACCTCACCAGGTCCTACTAACATTGCTGTAAACTATATCGATTTCCGTCCGATATAGGGATGTGGTCTCAGTTCACAGGAATGGAGAAGCTAACATGTCTTTCGCACTTCGAAGCATCAGGATATTTTATTCAAACAAAGATTTCTCGAGTGGAATTCTCCTGTGGAAGACGGAATGACTCCTCCATTTTTGTAAACTGAGGCTACAACCCGATGATGAGCATTATGTCCGTTTTATGGTGGACGGGGTGATCTGTCGAGTTGGCTGAACACTGAACTCTGCCGCGTAGAGTGTGGTGGTCTTCGTGGCAGAGTTAATCAGACTGATGTCATACTTACCCGCCGACCGCTGTTCTCCAAAGATAAGACGAAGGTGGTCAGGTTATTCGAGAAGTTCAGTGAAAGTTCTGATTTTGAGATTTTTCTTTGAATAGATTAGCGAAAGACGCCTAGATTGTGAAAGGCGATGGGAATTATAAAATTAATTCAATGAAAAGATTGTTCCAGGATTTTTTCCGCTGAACAGGGTATGTACTGTGCTTCTCTGGGCCAAATTCCGGTCCGCAATAGCGGCTCGACACGCTTTCCAGCCGCACGCGCCCGAGTCAGTCGTGTTTCCAGCGCCAAAGCCGACTCGATGTGGTTTTTTTATACAATTTTCTCCAATTTTTCTTAGTTCCCAGTTTCCGAAGCCCACCTAGAGTCAGCAGATTGGCGGCTGCGCCACTGGAAGCTCTTCTGACTCGGGAGCGTGCGGCCACAAAGCGTGTCGAGACGCAATTGCGGACCGGAAATCGGCCCAGATAAGCACAGTAGGTTGATTCATAATAAACTCATAGTGAAATTTTCTAAAAAATTTTCTATGAAAAAAGAAAAATTCATAATAATGAGGTTAATAACAAAATAAAATAGATACAAAATTAAAATTTTAACTTTCCAATTCCCTAATTTGTGATTTCGACGTTCCGATTTTCGAGATTCTGACACCGGTTTATATCGTGGGATGATGCAGTAAGTTGCATGGAGCCTTCCGGCAAGTTGCGGTTTTCAACAACTTACATGAACCCTTTACAGAACTCATTGCGGTTTCCCCGTAAGTGACAAGTTGTGCCCATTACTTGACATTATGTTGAAATTCAAAGTTTGCGTGTAAGACCAAATATTGAAAACAAAGCAAGTTACTTGCGAGAATGACGCAACGTGAACACTTCAAGCAACCTGCGCTAAACTCTCAGGTGACCTGTTCAAAGTTCTCGAGCGCGCCAGAGACAAGTTCTAGCAAAATTTTCGGTACTGATGCTGGAGTTGGTTGAAGCCAAAAGGAGACCACTTTCGCAATTTTTTTTTATTTTTTCAACAGTCAAGACCTGCTTAATGGCGTGCCCTCGCCCCGTAAGGCACAGATGGCCGTCTCTGAACTCTGCCCCTTCTCCAACCCGAAGCCAAATTCAGAAGCTGTGCCGAATTCAGAAGCTCGGCTGTGCAAACTTGAGGAATAGAACGTTGCTTATGGTTTTAGCCAGGTCTTAGACGTGAGAATGACCGCAAAAAGGTCAATCTTATTTGCCCCTAATTCATCCGAATTCCCACGCTTTATTTGGCGTAGGGAAGCCGCTGCAAAGCCCTAGCGCCCCTTTCCCCATCGCCATTCATCTTTTTTTCGGTCTCCATTCGCTTGCAGCCGGCCCTGCAAACCCGAGCAGATCGAAGTGCAAGTGTACCGAGAGCGACGGGCACTAGGCCGAGACTGTGCACGCCGCTGGATCAATGCCAAGTGCTTTAACAGAACGACGTTTTTGCAAAGGTCTTTTTTTTGCCTACGACATTCCTCTTCGATTCTCTGAGAACCAATTAGTACTCTATGAGGCAGAAAGACTAACAGAAGAAATGAAATGTAATCTTCCTGCAGTTTGGCCATGCGAATGGGTTCTGAAGGTGTCCACAGCGAGGAGTTGTGAACGGCTCAATGGCGAGCCAGAGAAAAAAACTGTGAACAAAGTACATGCAACATCTGAGGACAAAAACTAGTTACTTGCAACATATAGCGGCCGATGTAAGTTACCCGCGACTTATACCGGGCCGTATAACTTACATGCAAAATATCATCATTAAGTCGCGTGTAACTAACAAAAGGACAAGTTAGGTTTCATGCAACTCAAATGTATATTTTCTTGACACGTTAAACTAGCGTACGTTTTTGTTACAAGTTACGTGTTTCACTTCTCTGAGCCCAGAAAACGGAAAAAATGACCACAAAATAAAAGGACGGCAACAGTTTTCATGCAACATACACCTACCTATGTAAGCTACATGCGACTTATCTCGGGCCCTGTAAATTATTTACACGCGACATAGCGCTGAAATGGCGCATGGAAATAAAATAACTGCAAGTTGCACGTAAAAAAAGTTTAAGTTAAGAGACTTCTAGGTGGTTCACATTTGTAATACAGTTGGCTAGTTTCCACTGCTAGAAGCTTAGAAAACTAAAAAGAAGTTGCCCTCAACATAAAAAGTTAAAAAGAAGTTACGTGTAACATTTAGCGACACATGTAAGTTGGTTGCGACTTATCTCGGGCCATGCAAGTTACATGTGACTTGTTGCAAGCCACACGCTTTATTAAGTAAGTTGTTTCAGACACGAAAGTAGCTTACATTTTTTTGCAAATATCTTGTTTTGAGATTACTGAGCGCGGAAATCCGCAAGCAAGTTACACGCAACATGAAAAAACAAGTTGCATGGAACGTATAGCGGCCGATGTATGTTGCCTGCGATTCTACTCACGTTGCTTAACTTACATGCGGCTTATCGCCCATATATTACATGTAACTGAGATAGGGTATGTCACGTGTAAGTTACATGTAACGTGAATGCAAGTTACATACTTGTGCCATTGAAGTAACTTACATTAAACAAAAGAATCGCTATGTATCTAAGGGCATCTAAAACCCTTACCCAGGCGTTTCTCGACCCCAAACTGCACCGAACAAGAATCGGAGCCGCCTGGCAGTCCGCACCGGACAGCATCGTATAGCGACTGATGTAAGTTACTTGCGACTTATCTTAGTTACATGCAACAAGTTACATATCACTTGCATAGCCCGATATGTGTGGCAAGTGACTTACATCTATCGCTATACGTTGCCGTCCGGTGCGAACTTCGGTGAGCCCGGACAGCAACACAAGCGCACCCGCAGATTAAGAGAACCAGCCGAACTGTCAGGCGGCTCGGGACTTAGAATCGCCTGAGAAGCCGGTATTTGGTAATTCTTGGTGGATCAGAGGCCAATTACTGGCCAATCCTTATTTCTCTGTGTGCGTAGACCCGTAATTTCCTAAGTGACGTCTGTTTTCATTTTGTCTGGGTTCCGGTCTAGCTCACAGATGCATGCATTGAAGGCCGCGGCGGCGAGTGCGGCCCGGCGCCGCGTCCTTCAATGCATGTATCTATGAGCTAGACGTAAACAGTTCAGAAATGAAGCCTGAGCGCTAATGGCGTGTGCCCTTGCGTTTTCATTAAAGCAAATGATTCTCGAAGCACGTACTTTCGCAGTACAGAAATGATGGTTCATTCAGAATTCCCTCAGAAGTCCAAAGGGTAACATGATTTTTTCCTGCGCTCAAGAATTTCATATAAAAAATGTGGCTCTTGGATTGCACCTTTAATCCTCTTAGATGCACTTTGTGTCTTAAGGGTGCTTTTTCCTTTGTCTGTTCACAAGTATAAGCTTTTCGATTACGAAAAGATCAAGAGTGTTGGGTGCATTTTTTTGTATAATCACAAGTGCCGCCAGTGAGTCAGTCGATTTCTGTTATCAAACACGTGTTTCGGGCGGTCACCTGAAATGGACACGCAGTCAGCAGCTAATTTTGGTTCAGTTTTGTTATCATGGCTGCCTTGGAGTGACACGGAACAAAATTTCGATATCTGAGAGGACGAGCGCTAGGAAGAAATTGGTTCAGGAATTTCTGTTGTCTTCAAACTGTGCACGCTCCGAACAAGACTCACTAGAGAACGACAACTGATCGAGAACGCCGTTCCCAACAAAATTCTAACCAGTTGAGTACTCTCAATTACGTTTTTAGATCTATGTCTGTAATGGCTGACGAGTTCTCTTAACCGAGTTAAGCGGTATTCCTCAGTTTTATGTTTCTGGGTACCTTGGCCTCTCTAGTCAACGAAAATGTCGAAGGGACCCATGAAAAACCTTCATTTGTAAAAAAAGTCAATCGGAAATACATTGTAAATATTAAATTGAATTTCGCGCCAAAATCGTTTTTGAAGTTTTTCTGCATTTGGGGGTCTCGTTACTGTCATTTCCGAATTTTTTCTGTATGTGGGGTTTGTGCCGTAACCGTTTTTCATGTGATTTGACGGTCGCATCAACATCCTATGAAAAAGTGGATGACTGGTGAGAACTGGTGGCGCATCCTCATCAGGGGGGTGCGGAAATTTCTGTTTTCTGATTTCTGTTTTCTGAAATACTTGCAAAAATCAGAAAAAAATCAGCAAAAATCAACAAGAAGCAGGTCTGTTGGACAGTTCAGGAACAATATATTGCTGGTGGTCACCTTGCCCACAATTAACTAAATTTCTATGTATGTTTGTTTTGCCTTCTTTCCCCTTGCTGTTACACCATATTCATACTTTTGCGAAGCAGCAAATGCTGCGGATTATCAATAGAAAAATGAGGAATCAGATGCTCGGTAACGGGATCGAACATCTCATTTCTCACTTTTTCCACTGGTATCGCGCGGCAGTTGCCGCTTCCGCAAAAGCATGAATAGGTTGCTAATCGAAAAAACCAGCACTTATATGAATTGTGTTAGTTGGGGCGTGCGCACACCCAGCTGTTCTAAGCTGTTTTGGTGCGTCTCTCTTGCAACTTTTCACTTTTCTCACTTTTGTGATGGTGAAACTTGCATTCTCTTGATGAGAACTCAGCAACTGATTTTATCGCAAACCCTGATCACCTACTCAGTCCTTAGGCACAATAGGGGTTGCATCCCAGGACAAAGATCGAGTGCAGACTTTCGCTGTCAGCAGCAGCTGCTGCTGACAGGGTATATGATTCCTATACTTGCTGGGGTTACACCCCTCGATATCAATAGCAACTGCTGCTGTTAGCTGTCAGCAGCAACTGCTGACAACGAGGGATTCAACCCCTACTACGCTTACGTACTGGCGCTCTCTGATAAATTCACCGGATCAATAGCCAATAAATAGCCAAGAAATGCCTGCTTTCTGCGTGATAGCCGGAAAACGGTCGGGAAGTAGCTGGTTGCCGCGGAATAGCCTAGAAATAACCGCAAAAAATTGTTCGCTTCGCCGCGTTATGGACGCCAAATAGTGCTCCCCAAGGAATGTACAGTTCAACTCCGCATTGCCGTGTAGTCCGAAAAATGCACGCTGATTGCGAAAGCGTGCTGCGGCGCGGTTGCGAGTATCCTCAGACAGGGATTTGGGATCTTTTGGGCACTAAAGGCAAAAACCGCGTGGGTGTCCCTACATCCCTGTCTGAGGATACTCACAACCGCGCCGCAGCACGCTTCCGCAATCGGGGTGCACTTTGCGGACTGAACGGCAATGCGGAGTTGAACTGTACACGAGGCATTCCTGAAGCATAATTTGGATGTAAACACCGCGGTCGGTTCAACTACATAAGTTTACGGTACTTGGACCTCGCCTACCACCAGGAAGCCCCGCCGAGCTGCTGGAGGCCAAAGCGGCTGCTCGGCGAGCCGGGAAACGCCGCGACGCGTGTTGGTGGGCCTGTCACGTGTTGTTAATTTCTCGGTTATTGTTCGGCTACTTCTAGGCTATTTCGTGAACAACATGGTGTTAGCCGCCTAATAATCGAGAAGCAATCAAGAAATATTCAAGAAATAGCACATTAAGAACCGCTGTGGAGCCTGGCGGGCTATTTCTCGGCTAAAACTTTCAGAGTGAGTGCCTTCAATAATGATCTACCTGTCATTGACGAGGCATCGCTACTATCAATGTATTATTAGTTATTTGTCCAGTCTCGTAGATATTGTATTACAAGTATAGCAAAGATGTTCAGAATTACACTCTCTTTTCTCTTGAAAAAAAAAGGTAAAACGCAATTAGTATTTTTTTCTGAAAATGTTCTGTTTTCTGATTTCTGTTTTCTGTTTTCTGGCCGTTTTGGGCTTTCTGTTTTCTGATTTCTGTTTTCTGACAAACTGCATTTTCTGTTCTCTGTTTTCTTAAATTTCTTAAAAAATTTCCGCACACCCCTGATCCTCATCTTGAACTCCTTCCAACCTCATAATCCTACGTTTTTGACGCGCCGAAACTCACCGGTGTGGTGTACCGGGTTCATTCATGAAATTGAGCCTAAAAATGGAATTTTGTTTTCAGCGCGAACGATGCCTTTAAGGTAAGGGTACACCCACCAGGCAATTTTTAGTGTTCAGACTTTTTTTTGGCTCGGAACTTTTCTTTTGTGGGAGTTGTCCGGGGTTTGAGAACGGGATCGAGGTGCAGAATGTTGGGACCTAACGGGCTCCATACATTGCTCACCTGAGTGCTTGAGCGTTACGACCCTGTGAGTGTCGCTTGCTTGGCGAACGCGGAAAATCCACCATCGTGTGAAAGAGTCTCCAGCACCATAGACGGGAAAACCGTTTTCGTTAGTGACACAAATTGAACACAGCAAAGTAAATAATGTGCCATAACATGCCGATTCACTAGATCTCGCGTCCCCGCCCATTACGCCGCGCCCAACGCTCACCGAACGCGACGCAGAACGCACGAGTGATCAGAGTGCGCTTGCCGAAAAAAAATGGGACAAAAAAAATTAAGCGTAGGCCTCGTGCAGACTACGGACCTTGCTCTCAACCTCACGATAGTGGCGCCATAACAGCTGATAAGCGCATTTATCTGCCGCAGTGGCGGACATCTGTCATAAAACCGTCGCTTCGACTTCATTCGCAGTCATGTAGGCTGGAAAAGGAGCATTTGTCCTACGCCTAGATGGAGAGTCACGGCCGACTACAGACAGAGACCGTATGCATGCCTATCCCAGAGCGCTTTCATGGTCGCAAAGCCCGCAGATGATTAGTCAATGTGCGAGACTGACCAACCACAGAAGGACTTCGCCGGGACGAGGGGCGCACACGGCTCCATGGCTCAAAATCAGGGTCCGATCAATGTTCGCAGTGCTGGGCATCACGAAACACTGACCACGTTCTAACCATGGTTCGTCCAAAGTTATTGACTAAAATTTCACGCGCGTCTCGTTTTTTTTCACTGTGCTTGAAAACTCGTCCAGAGGGGCGTGACCCCTGGATTTCTCGCCTATATCTCTCTTATTTGGACGAAATCGTGTCCTGCATTGGGGAGGTGGTATGTAGCAGGAAGCCACACCAAATTTCTATAAAGATCTCGAATTTCATTCCGTCGGTCCAAAACAGCTCACTGTGGGAATGAAACGCCACAAGCATCAAACAGCGCATACATATTCGTTGTTTCTGTGAAAAACTTTCGCTGTTCTATTTTGAGCCCCAAATTTGCATGTACATTTAACATTGGATATGCAAATGATTGGCAGGAGACAGAGGCGTTCTCGAATTTTCAGATTTTATGGCTGTCACCCCCTCCCCCCACGCCATGTGCTGGCCCAGTCTTTGCTCACGTGTTTGTTCCGAAATTTTGCTTTCAATGGAATTAACGTTTTCGTGGATTAGATCTGGCGGCGTTGACGGCTCCTGCTGCTATGGCGGTCACTGATCAGTGACCGGACGGAAATGTACTAGATTATGTTTGCGCAAGGTTTTTAAGCTAATGTTGTTCAATTGAGGTGACCAAGTCCCGGCATTTGCCGTGTAATCCGGAAAAATGTCGCGGAAGAGTGAACTTTCCTGATTGAATTTGTGATTTTTGATGTTGTGCTCTTTGGTGTCTGATGATGCGAGGACATCGTCTGCTCAGGAAATCGCACATGAGCTTATCTGATGTGTATCGCCTCGAGGCCCAGTTAGAGGCGCGACACTCAAAAAGTGCTCAACCTCAAAAATGAAATCTAAGATTTTCATTCAAAGGCAGTATTCACGATAAATTTCGTTTTAGAGTTTTCACTGTGGAACACTACGATGGCAGGTGCTGGAGGGGAGAGGGTCGAAGAAAGCAGAGAAAACAGACCAGAAATCGATAAAAGCGGCCGCGAAGTGAAGATTTCTCGTGAGCCCAGTACGCCTGCTTAGCCCGCCCCGCCCTGACGAGTTTGTGGGGCCGCAGACGTTTTCGATGACAAATTGCAAAGCAACTCTAGGGCAAGCCTGATCGATTCGCGCACATTTCGCTATTAGCGCGCGCTTGCGGAAACTAGCAGGGCGCGTAAGCTCGCCCACGCCCTGGACCTGTACGCACGTAAGACACCGATATTTTAGCTAATTGTGAACGCTTTTCTTCGCTGTTTCCTCATAAATTTTCGTTAACTCACGACCCAAGAACCCCATTTCTGAGTCGAACTCGAATATGATATTCATCGTGAACACTACCTTTAAGATTAAGTCCGTGCTTGCATAACACCTGCCTAGTGCGGGCCCTCAGATTTTCCAAATAAGCGGGATATAGGAAGAAGCCACTATGGCGCGCCCTTTGCAAGGAGCCTCAATGGCACGCACTTTTTGAAGGCAGTGTTCACAATGAAAAATGTGTTTCGGTTTTTGCTAGGAGTGGTGGAGGGGCACATTGTAACGTTAACGTCAAAAGAACGCATGAAATCGAGCCAGGAAAAGCTCCAATAGAGCCCAAATTTGCCACTTCGAGCGCAAGGCATACCCCAAAAGCGCAACACACGCCCACCGACGTGAACAAATGAATGCTCGAGATCGTGAGATTAGCGATTTCCAATCATTAGCCTCGTTCTTTCCTTCATTCTCAACTTTTCTCTTTGCTCAGGTCAGATCGCATACATCGGCTGCAAAAGACGGAGGTTACAAGCCTCGGACAACTCGTCCACCATGTTTCCTTAGCTCAATTTTTGAGGAACCATAACTCCGTTCTTAGGGGGGGGGGGGGTTCTGTTTTTGAAGTTAGCATTGTAATCAGCCCGTGAATTCCTCTATACTGAGTCGGCAATTTAAAGGATAATTTTTTCAAGTGTACTGTGCCTTCAGTCTACCTGCAAACAGTCATACCTTAATAGCGATGATCTTCCCATAATTGCCCGAAACGCCCCGCAAATGCAGATATGATCCTTAGAAATCACCGGTTTGTGCTCGGCATTCTCGGTGAACGAGTTGTCATAGACAGGTTCTTTCTTTCTTCGTACTCTCCAAGAATTTTGTCAGAAATTCAAGAGCGAAAAAATCTGGGATTGCGGTTTAGTTTTGTCCCTAAAAATCCGCGTGTCGGGAACCTTGAATCTGTCTCTGAGCTCGAATTTTCGTTCAAGGTCTTGGATTTTTTCTGTGTTAAGGCCTCGAAATCTGTGAAATCCATACATTTGTCTGGTATACTCCTTCCCTATAGCACCGAAACGATGCGGGGTCACTTTTCCTCCGATCAAGAGGGATACGGGGCGAAACCAGGGTTCATTCCTCATGAAGAAACCAAGGACCGCACCCCGTTGGACGACTTTACGAACTCAGCAGCGCTCAGACAGATACACAGATTTTCATCCATTCTTTCTTTTTCACTTCCTTCTTGGCGTCGCCTTTGATTCCGGGGCGCTCTAATGTAATGGCTGCGAGCAAAAAGGTCAGAAATGCGACAACTCACCCACCGAATATCCGCCCCTAATGTACAGGGGTCATAACTTCTTACAAAAGGGACTTCGAGCGAGCTGAGAGGTAGTGTTGGGATCAGCATCTAATTCTCTTTAACAAGTGCGAAAAAACCTGGAAAAATATTCTTTGAGCGCCCTGTAGTGTATGAATTCTGAGGTATTCCCTTGACTGCAATGTAGTTACGGATTTTTTTCAAACATCTTGGACGGAGTGGAATATCGACATGTAAATTCGCTAATCAATTCCTAAAACCCCACAGACAACTGTTTCGGTTGAATCATGGTGTAACTTAATCACCAATTATTCAAAATGACGACCTCTTATATGTTTCCTTAACACCCATTTGCGTCAGAGCCGTCATGCAATTTTCCAATAAACCCTGACTCACAAAGTATCACCGTATTGTCATATTGCCCTTTTTCTTAGCGTTTAGGGGATTCATTTGAGGGTTTTTTCTTCTCCTAGTGCCGAATAGAATATGATTCTGAAGTTATTCTCCTTAGGGTGACAACCACTTTTTTCCGGGATAGTTTATGGGATCGCTACGCTATTCCATCATGTGCCCTGACGTTTGAGGAGATTGGTCTCGTCCTCATACGGCGAGGCGTTTCCACGGTACAAGTGCACTTCTGTGGGACAAGTGAACTACCGGACTGGGTAGTGTATTCACTGGTTTAAGCAGCCACCACGGGGGTGGTTTGAGAGTGTTCAGCATGTGTGTCGTCACGGCCTCTGGTCGCACATGCACTGCATTGAAGGCCTGCCACGTGAACGGGAGATGTTGGTGGGCCAGACAACTAAGACCCAATTGTGTACATAATACTAGTTCTCGACTGAATAGAGGCTGAAAGTCAGGAAGGTACATACACACTACTTCTCAAGGGTTTAAGTAGCTGGTTCCTGTGACGCATGGTGTTTGTGACTCCTCGTTGGTCGTGGAGTTACTCGGAAAAGTCTCTTTCCCTCACGCTGCGGGAGGGGCTGGGAACACCCTGAGAAATATGGCCTAAATGTAGCAGGAGATTAGACCTAACCCCGATCCCCCCATCATCAATTCCTGCTGGACGTGCCTAGCCCGGGCAAAGTATGGGGCAACCTGCAAAAAGTTGTCCTTCCAAAGAACAAAGTCCATTTTTTCGAAACAGTTGCTGAAGTTTCTCGTTTGTCAAGGGCATAGTTAGCAATTTAACATAACATAACATAACATAGCATAACATAACATAACATAACATAACATAACATAACATAACATAACATAACATAACATAACATAACATAACATAACATAACATAACATAACATAACATAACATAACATAACATAACATAACATAACATAACATAACATAACATAACATAACATAACATAACATAACATAACATAACATAACATAACATAACATAACATAACATAACATAACATAACATAACATAACATAACATAACATAACATAACATAACATAACATAACATAACATAACATAACATAACATAACATAACATAACATAACATAACATAACATAACATAACACAACATAACTCAACATAATATAACATTACATAACATAACACAGCATGACGTGACATGACGTGACATGACGTAAATCACTAGACATAACATGATATAACATAACATAACTAAACATAACATAACATAACATAACATAACATAACATAACATAACATAACATAACATAACGTAACACATCATGACTTGACATGACGTAAATCACACGACAACATGATATAAAATGAAGGAAATGCCCTAAAGCAACATAAAAAATATGCAACCTAGATTGACTCTTTTTCCACATACCCTCTGTTCGGGAAGTAAAGCGAGAGCGGAGACAGCGAGGAAGTATGGAGAGAGGGTGACACAGCATACGTGCGCACACGCACGCGATCAACGGCAGTAAATTTCAGTCCGAAAGAGAGGATATGTAGTTTCCTATTTGTTACAGAAGTTTTTGAGAGAAATTCTCATTTGCAAACTTTTTGCGATGTGAAGTTTGTTTATGCAGCATTCTTAAGAACCGTGGCTTCCCGAATTGGCAGTTTCTGTCAACGGCGTGTGCGGCCGTGAAGCGGTCGCCGCGTTAGTCGTGCTGCAAACGTGGTATCCCTCGTTAGGCATCGTTCACACTTCGGCCATGGAGCGGCGCGGCGAAGTTCAATCCTACAATATCGATGGTGCCGCTCCGCGTGATCAATATCACAGAATTGCACTGTGCCGCGCCGCCCAGCGGCGGAAGTATAAAGACGCCTTAGGCCAAGTTCCGACATCCAGCGAACGGCAACGTGACGCGATGGTTGTGGTCAGTATCGACCGAAAATCGATCTGCCTCATTTTTACTGTCGCTGTCGCGCGTCGCTGCAAGTATGAACCTTGTTTTAGATATTAGTTTGAGGGCGCATAGTCTCTGACTCAGTTGCTTCTATTTTTACCATATAATCTTTCAGACAATCTCATGTCTGAAAATGTAATGGACTGTTAATCCTTCAAATGGTTGGCGTTTATGTTTTATTGCGATGTTTTCAGTAAGTTCATCCTCATCAGCCCAAATTACATCTAAACTCATCCCTTTTCCTCGTCCAAAATGATTCATAAGTGCCTTCTGCAGAAACCGGGCGATAGTTTTTTATCCGATCCTCGTCGAACGCTTAGGGAGCGATGACAGGAGCTGGTTTGTCGTGTTCGTTGTTCGTGACTAGACTAGAACTCTATTGACAAGTATAGCCTGTGTGTGTGTGAATTCCATCCTCACCTGACGGATGGTATTGTTGTGCTGTTCGGAGAACTTCAGGCTGTTGTTGAGGGTTTTTTTGTCGGGCTGCAGTGGGACTTATGAAATTCCAGCAGCGTCCAGAGAACACTTTACGTATTTCTCAAGTATACATCATGAATTTGATCAATTTGTTATCACTTTGGCTGAGCTAAATAAGGAAATTTATCGTTTGGCGAGAACGCTTAAGGGTAGGTCTAATTATAAGATATCGATTCCAGACTGTGAAATTCTTTATGAGGAATGTTCAAGGAAACTTTGTTATTAAAAACGAGGAACAGATGAATAATAATAATCAAATCGGTGAATAATAAATGGATAAATAAATAAATATAACTGAATTAATAGATAAATAAAAATAAATAAACAAGTAAATTAATAAATTAATAAATAATTAAGTAAATAAATAAATAAATACAACTGAATAAATAAATAAATGAATAAATGAACAGGTAAGCAAAAAATAAAGAAGTCGCCGACTCAACTAACCAGTAATTAGAATAGATAAATAAATACATATCAAAATAAATGAATAACTAGATAAAAATTAAATAAATAACTCAGTAATAAAACAAGTACTTAACTGAATAATCAAAAAATGAATGAATAAGTGCATAAATAATTAAATAATGAATAAATAAATCAATATGATGCTAAACTTAACCAGTATGTAGAAAGAATAAATGACTAGTTAAATAAATAAATTAATGAATAAATAAATAAATAGTAACCTAAATAAATAAATAAATAAATAAATAAATAAATAAATAAATAAATAGATAAATAAATAAATAGATAAATAAATAAATAAATAAATAAATAAATAAATAAATAAATAAATAAATAAATAAATAAGTAAATAAATAAATAAATAAATAAACAAATAAACAAATAAGCAATTGACTAGCGAGAAAACAAGTGGATGATTTATCTGACCAAAGTTTTCGAGAAGCCAAGTATGAATCATTATTTTTTATCAACCACACTGAAGCTCTTTAAGATTTTTCTCAATTAATCTCTAGATTTTCGAAAAGCTTTTTTTGTATGTTATTTCTCTATCTGACCCTTAATCAATGATTCGGATTCTCGGGGCTTCATATGTACAATTCTTCATATAATTGATTATTGTTTTGTTTTTGAAATGGTGTTCTGAAAAAATCTGTAGGTCAAACCAACTTATGTGCGAAAAATTTGGAAAACGAGAAATGAAGATTTTCGTTCCGATACTATTTGTTTTGCTACAGATAAGCCCTTTGCAGATCCTCCGTTTTTCGAATAACTTTTGGTCTTTCTGGTATTCATCTTTCGGAAAAAAAAACACGAAAAATGGAAAAGGTGCATTTTTTCTACGTAGTTGAGTGTAGCGAAGCATTTTACAAATTCTTGGTCGTTTTTCGGTTCCGGAAATTTTTCGTACATCCCTCGTTTTAGGAGACGGTATCTGTCCAATGTGATTTAGGAGCAGAAAATAGCGCAGAGGCGGGTGGGCGGGCGTTTACTGGCGCGTCGTAGATATCGGACGATGCTCCACCCAACAGTTGGGTTTGCTCCCGAACGGTTTCAGGCGCCAGCTCCAATGACTGTTGAACCCATTCTACTTTTGATTTTCGAGATTTTGCTGGCCATTTTGCACCCTGGAGAGAAAAAAAAATAAATTCAGAGGATTGCTGCTAACAGTTGACGACAACGTTGTCAAAAAAGACGAAACAAGGCTCTTTACACACGTAAACAATAACACTAATGGAACACGAGTTCTGGTTTTTGCTTCGAGATCAGCAAGCTTGATGCTGGATTATCCCTTGCATAGGACTTCATCGGAAAAGCCTTGGCTTGAGTAGGATTATGTACATCAAAGCTGATTTTCCAAAGAGTCGGAGGGGGTTTCCAGTGATCTCTGAATTCGAGGGAGGGGGTGGGGGCTATACGAACTTCGCGAAGACCCAAATCAAATCTACGACTTTCTAGGAGCAATCTTGATTATATACACCGAAACTTGGAACTGAGCACAAAAAAAAACATCCGCTGCTATGCTCTATGCTAATATTTTCTATTGTAAGACTCGCACATAAAACGGAAAAATAGGGTCATCTTCCGTGTTTAATCAAAGTCTTAAATATCAATTTCGGTTTCTTTTGCCGAGTGATGTTCGAGCAAGTTACCTGCAAATCTAGTGCAACTCACTCGAAGATTTCGCGCAATATGTTGTAGTTATTCCGCAGACCCCCGATTTAACCCACATTTCGGGCTGATCACAATTGTGTCTCCATCACCGTTCAGAACCCATCACGAACGGAGTTATGCCCCCTCAAGATTGTGAATTCGAATGGCAATAAGTTCGTGGACGAGTTGTCCCGGGCCTGTTTTTCTCGCCATTCGCAGCTGATCGCACTGGAGCAGCCTAGAGCATTAAGCAAGGGTGTTAATGATATATATTGATTGAAACTCTTCGCGCGTCTCGTCCCTTTCAAGGCCAAAAACTTGTCGGTGGGCGTGGACCATTTTTTCTTTTTTGGGGGCGTGGTATACATTTTCCTCACTTTTTCTCGCTTATATGAGCGGAATCAGATTTCGAGTTCGGCGGGGTTGCTATACAAGGTGGCAGGACAAGAATATCAAAAGTTACCGCTCAGGTTGGACTATGCCTTTTAGGACTCTAGGCTCAGGGAAGGCGGAGTTCTGTGTCCGCAATCGATCACTTCGGATTAAAATGTTATGCAACAGTTGGCAGAACACGAAAACGATTACACTATGTAACACGATTTTTGTTTCTGGCTTCTAAGTGTTATATTTGAATTACTTATGTTCAAAGTATGTGAAAACAGGACTCCATTGAAAACAAACTTCGCTCACACTACAACACCACAAAGAAAACTCGTTTTTTTGAAAATAGAAGAATTTTTATTCATTTTCGGCATTATGAACGGGTAAAAACAAAAAATTCACAAGGATTAGACAAACACAGTCGGAAAGCTCTCAACAATGATCAGGAATGTGTAGATTTTCTAGATTTACGATTTTACTGTGAATCACTCTCTCGAAGTTGCACCCAAATGTAGTCCCCCTCATGGTTTCGTTATGCTGTCCTGGGTAACGACTCTGCCCGAGGCTAAGGTCAGGGCTGGTATATTCGTCGGACCACAGATCAAGAGGATCATAAAATGTGAGGATTCCGCAAAGCTGTTGAACAGGACGGAGAGAACAGCTTGGAGCGATCTCGCTGCAGTTGTTAATGGCTTCCTAGGTGATCTCAAAGCTGAAAGCTATGTGGAGTTGGTGCACTCTCATAAAGAATTACGCCAAAATGGGATGCAGAATGTCTCTGAAAGTCCATATCATTGATTCGCATCTTGACAAATTCAACGAGCAATGTGATCTCTTTCATCAAGATATATTTGGCTTTGAACGTCGTTACAAGATATATTTGGCATTGAACGTCGTTACCAAGGATATCATGACGGAACCATGAGGGGGAAATACTTTTGTGTACAACTTAGAGAGAGTGATTCAAAGCGCAATTGTAAATCTAGAAAATCTATACATTTCTCAACCTTGTTGAGTGGTTTTCGACTGTGTTTGTCTATTACTTGTGCATTTTTTGTTTTTACCTGATTAGAGGTTAGTTATAAAAATCTTTTAATTATCACAAAAAAAAAAACGAATTTTCGTCGTGCTGTCGTCGTGTAAGCAAAGTTTGTGATTATTGAAGTCATTTTTTCGCATTCATTAGACGTTAACAATTGAAATATAACACTTAGGAGCCAGGAACAAAACTTGTCTTACGTAAACATGCGATTTTCCAAATTTCACTGTCCTAGTCACAAAAGCGAAGTTTTCCTGGGATAACAGCGATTTCCTGTCTGATCTAGACCTAACGGCTCAGGAAAAACAATTTCAACCCTGGAACAGAAAAAAGTGAAATTTGGTTACTTAGTGTTATGCAACATACAGGAATGTGCGAAATTTTTCTGAAATTAATATACCGAAAAAGGGGAAAAATCATCTCTAAATCTCATCGCAGTGTGCCGAGCGGCCTCTTAAAGGCAGTGTTCACGATAATAGTCGTTTTTCTGTTTTTCGTTTCGCTGGCTATCTTGAAAACGGTCCCATGCTTATTCCAATGATGTCCCTGGAATCGTACAAGACCCCCTGGAAACGGAGTTATGGCCCCTCAAAAATCAGCTAGGCAAGCATTGTGGACGAGTTGTCCGAGGCTTGTAATTCCCGTTTTTTGCAGCCGATGTGGGCGAGCTGACCTGAGTAAAGAGAGACGCTGAGAATGAAGGGAAGAACGCGGCTTTTGATCGAAAACCATCACTAATCTAACCACGAATTCAGGTAAACTGTTACAGAACCCGGGAGGAGTGAATGGGTCGGCTTATTCACAAGATTTTCACCCACTTCCTGGCCGATTTTCGTCGTACTCTCTTCCTAGTCTTCTTAGAGGGACCCAAACCTTACTATTTTCCTGAAAAACGGGCAAATTTTTCCATCGTAAACACTGCCTTTAAGAACCTTTTTTCTCGATATTTTTTTTCCGATTTCCTCCGTGATTGAGTGGGGATTTCACGGATAAACAAAGAAAAAATTGAAAAGGAAGAAAGCACATTCGTGTTGTGTGAGGTGGCTGTTGCGAAGTGTAAAGCAGATTTTTTGCTCTTCGTTTTCGAAATTCCTGGCTTATTCCTGGTTGCGAACATAAAAGGCCGTTTATAGTGCTTCAATGGTGATTCCGCTTGTTGAAGGTCAGGGTTTTGAAGTGTTCTTTCGCTTTTCTTCCTTCACCACGAAGGCCTGAATAGGCCCGAAAAGGGTGGAATATGTTTCTTGTCGAATTTTTGGAAATTTTAGATTTTTTCCTTCAAAAAATCAATGAAAATAAGGAGGAAACATAGACAACTCTGTAATCCTGCCGCATGAGCCTGCAATAATACGCTATAATCAAACAGAAGTTTCTCGAATCCTTTGCCCTAAACATGTTTCCCTAGGCCTTAAGTGCCAAGCTGTCACACGTGCACTATGTGTTTCCAATGTTGCTATAAATAGCCGCCACCATTTTCGAAATTGAAGAAATCGATAGATATTTACGATGTCCACTCAGCTGACCACCTTCAACTGTTCGCAAAGTGCAGTCGAACTTCTTGGGAGAGTCCTTCTTCTCAATTCGTCCTATGTAAACGACTGCATGCTTCGACGCCAGCCGTTGGCTGAACGCCAAATGGGTGGAGCCTAGGGGAGGTGTAGATATAAGGGAGGCGGTCGCAGCCGCGGGGTTCCTCATTCCAGCCTCTCTTCACGGGGAGATTCCGGCCAGAACCAGCTTGTATCCTCTTCGTTTTTCTCCACTTCTTGGGGAGCGTTGGGCTTTTGAACGAATTGAACAATCATTCGAATTTTGGGAAGTTTCGACTATTGGTCTTTTTGAATATTCGTTCTATTCGAAGAATCGAAGTAGTCGGTGTTTTGTCCATTTGGTGATTGGGGTTACCCTTTTTTGAATCTTGAAACTTTTTCGGGAATTCGAGTGAGTTTGACTCTCTACTTTTTCAAGTATTCAGCTTGATAATGTCGTTCAATTGTATTCGTTTGTAGGTCATCAGTACTTTCGAGATATTTTTGAGTTTTTTATCGAATATTTGTTAGACTCTGCTATTACCGAGTAATTGCTCATAAATAATTCAACAAATCACCAACGACTTGTGCACAAATTGCTTGGAAGCTGCGCGGAACTTGTTGTGCATGTGACTCGTTTAGCTACTTTATAACCTATTCGGTATTTCCTTAAAGGCAGTGATCATGATGAAGAAGGTGCCCGTTTTTTTTCGCAGGAACGTAAGCTTCGGGTTCCTCTCAGAACGGTAAGGACGAAATTACGACGAAAAACGGCCAGAAATGAGTGAAAATCTTGTGGACCAGCCGTCCGATTGGATCACCCCGCCCACTTCAAATAACAGTTGCCCTGCGTTCGTTTCCACAAAGAAACAGTTGCCGAATTTTTGGATACTCTCCATTCCGGAAATTTCTAATATTTAAACATGGGCATTTAACTATCATTGTTTTAAGGGTCTTTAGTATTTTTGGTACTCGAAACGGATAACAAAGTCACCTATCTAGGAATTTCGAAGCTCAAAACCATTCGCGACGTTTAGTTTGACATTTTGTCCGCAGTGCACAAAACACACCAATAGGTGTAAATAATTATTTAAGAGGTTTTTTCTAACAGTTTCTTCCTTTGATAGACTAGTGTTTAATGCAGACTTTTCCCTAATATGTATCCTCTATTTTGTATTTATTTTTAAATATTTCCTACAGGATACGGTTTTTCATCGTTACACTGCCTTTAATGGTGCTCAGAAAGTTCTGAACAAGTTGCGACTCAGTTAAGGGCAGGTTATGCCTAAGCTTCATGAAACATTCTGTGTTTTTCTAACAGGCAAATTATTGTACTTTACATACAAATTTTCAATCTGCATGTAATATTAGATATTGGGCAGAACAGGTTACTTGAAAGAAGAGCGCAGCAACTTGCAGACAGGCTTCAAGTAACTTGTTTGAAAGTTTCTTAGTCCTACACAGAACCTTGGAGATCTCCGTCTGATGAAACAAATCCTTTTGGAAATTCCTCCAGGAGTCATCTGAATTACTCATTTTTCAGGATTTCAAAGAGAAATGTTTGTTGCTAGTACATAGCAACTTTTAACACGTGGCCGTGTCTTTAGTGCAAGTTGTTCAAAAGCCTTACGCAACTTACAGCACTTCTGTGGCACTTGAGATTTTTTTCTCAATTTTTGTCTTTGCTCAGACACTTTTGAACAGATAATTGCGACATTAGCGCAGATTATCGGCTTCGCGCAACTTATTGCGTTTGCCTTACATATAAATTGTTTTTCCCACTTTTAGACTAAATGTAACGTGAAGTAATGAGGTGACAAGACTGATACGAGGTAAACATCGTCAGCAAGTTGCGTGAAAGCTGCGAGCAACTTGCGCTTGTGCCACAGGTAGCTTGTTCAAAACGTTTCAAACGTCATAATCACCGAAAAAAGCCACATGCTGAACATAAGTCGTAGGGTTTGTTACTGAATTTTTACACAAATTAGGCTCCGTTCATTTCTGTTTGTTCACGAAACGTTCCGGTTCGACTTTTCCGCGACTCCATTGTGCTGCGTTATTGCAAACCTGCTTATCAGAAGTCGACTCTTGATTTTGCTTATCGCAAGGTCAAGTGTTGCATCTGCAAAATCGCGCCGCCGTGCTCCATAGGCCACGAAAATCATCCGATCAGAAAAACTCTTCTGCTGCATTTTTCTGGGAGACTATTGTTCACGTTCGATAATACCGAATAGATAAAATGGTGCCATAAGTTTGTCGGAATTCTTTTTTTTTGAGATGACTAATCATGTGATTACTCGATATCTCTTGGAGAAGGAAGTTTTTTTCTGGACACGTATCCCAGAAGTAACTGTGACTACATTAAAAGTTTAAAAAAAACTAGTAGGGTACTGATTTTCGAAAAAAATTCTGGCCTCTATGGATTTTTGTCTGAGCCCTGTTTTATACTCTCTGATGTGTATATCTCCACTTTTTATAGCTACTTATGACAGGCGGAAGAGATTATAAGTGATACGTCTTGGAGGAGGCTGTCTGGAGTTTATTGCCTGACTCAGCCTCCACTTCCGTCAATAACACCTCTGCAAACGATGATTCAGTAAAGAAACCTGGTTCTAGGAGAAGCCAATATCCATCTTGTTAGTCACAAAAATGGGCGTGGCATGAGAGGAGAGTTTCTGGTTGTAGTTAAAGCACACGAAAATGGACTAGTTATTCCGTGTTCTGCTCTATAGATCCGTTCAAGACCACTTAATTTTAATAGTGTCTCTAACAGCGGAAGACGGTGTAACTCGTTCTTTTTTGGGTATTCGATCCACATGGCCGTGGTTTTTAGCTCATGATTCTTCAGGCTGTAGATGACACGCCCATTTATGTAACTATCAAACCACTTTTTTTTGGAATTCCCGAAAAACTGCTGTTGTTGTTGTCCATTCTGTTTGCTTGCTGCCAGCCAAGATTCATTAGTTACGAGATTGGGCGTGGTCAATCCACCACAGTTCCGAAAACGGATGTATTGCCGGTGAAAAAGCGTAGTGATTAGTTGAAATTTTATAAACCAGCGATATCGTTCTGTGGTTTGTTGTTGGGAATTTTAGCAGCGGAGAAGAGGCCACGCCCCTTTTTGTAACCAGCAGACCACATTTGTAAATTTTGGCTCTGAAGGGGCATCTGAAGTTGAGCCTGATCACCATCTTGAGCCAACATCGGCTATGACATAGTCTAAACATAGTATTGTTTTTTTTTGCACCAATTGATTAAATCCGAAAATGGGCGTGGCTAAGAGAATTTGTGTATAAAAAAAACTGAAAATTTGAAGTTTAGAGACCTAGATACTCAATAAACAAATAAACATTTCAAAACATTGAAAAAATGTATGAGTTGATGAAAAAGGATAAATAAAAATGATTTAAATAGATAAATAAGCAAATGACTTCTTTCTATGTTCATATCACTCATTTTTCTATATAAATCAGCAGTATAAGAAATTGTTACGGAAATGGGCGTGGCCACATGGCTATGTTCAGAAAAATAGTAGTTGTAGAGACCCAAATAAAGGATAACCTATAGAGTTATCAAAAACGTATTTTTTTCTGGTTTTCCTTTGAGGAGCTTTGACAAGTATGCAGCTGGTCATAACACGCCCATTTCTGTGATTTTGATTGAATAGAAGCCTGGATACATCTTCAAAATTTGTTAGCCTGAGATATTCGGGCTTCTTTTCCAAGAAAATACCGTATCTCCCATTTTCTTAGTAGCACACAATGGTTACGAAAATGGGCGTGGCTTCATTCAAAGGTACAGAGTTGGGATGGATATTTGCTGAAGGCGATGAAGATTTAGTTGGTTGACAAGTGCCTCTAGCGTGAGATTTCTTTCCATACGCATGCGCACGCAAGAAAACTGGCGTTGCGGGATGCCACGCCCATTTTCGTGACCATTAGGATCTATTCCCATTTAATGATGTCTACCTCGGAACGCAGCTAAATGGTGGTATGATAATTTATTCCTCTATATCTGCTGGTTAAAACTAGACTAGAATCGCTTAACAGGGACAAAGGTTAGTTACGGAAATGGGCGTGGCCACATCAAAGTGGTTACGAAAATGCATAGGTGTTGTAGAATCTTAAATGAGGGGCAATTTATGGACAGGCTAAAACTGTATGTATTCCATTTTTTTCTATATCAAACGATTTGGCAAGTAACTCTCAATGCCAGGCCCCTTTCCGTAACTTCCGTGTGGCACCGGAACGTGCAAACCCAATGCAATTTTCTTTTGATGTTTCTTTCCCTTTTGTGTAATCCGCGTTATCTGTGTAGCCTTCCCCGTGTACCTCATGCGGATAGATGTGAATTTGCCAGAGTGCTGACGTGGAACTTTTTTGCAGGCGCCGCCGCATGCACTTTCAGTACGCGTTTTGTGGGCGGAGCGGCGTCAGAGGGCCGCCTGCCGCCTCAGAATTTGCCCCTCTCTCAGTGCAATAACGACACACACTCTGGGAGTTCTCCAGCCTCTGCTTTCACTTTCTCTGCCTGATAAATTGCGCCCTGTTCTTCGAAGAACTCACGTCGACAGCTCCGTCTTTCAGACTTTCCATCTTCGAAAATTGGTCTTTTCACCTTTGGTGCCTTTGATGGATAGGTCAGGGCAGTGGGTGTTCGCGTAATTGGGAAAGGGAGCTAATTTTGTCCCAGAAATCAATCACAGACCAATATTCATTTCAACGCCGAAAATATTTTTCTCTGCTCAGGTTTTCCTTTCCTGGATTGATTGATGATGCCTTCTGCAGCAAATTCCTTCTCGCTGGGTTTTTGGGAGGAGGTCCATTGCGTATGTAGAGCTTTCGACAGGATCTGGTTCAAGAGACCTACCGCGACATCGCAAACACGCAACGGACCAGAAATATGCGTTTCAAACGTGGGACCACGATTTGCTATGGTTTTCGACTTACCGAATTCCGATTTTTGCTTGCCGAAAAACGCCTCAACTTAAGAAAACATAGGAAATACCTACAATGTCAAGTTTTCATCCAAACCCTTATCTAGCTTTTATCCGAATCCTAAAATTTACCATGTTCTTAAGAACCCTGCTTATTCCCGTTTGCGATCGGTGCTGTTGGGGAACAACGAGTGCTTGCGAGGTCACGGGAGATTTTCTAAACAAATGCCCTCCGGAAAATTCTCTGTCCCTACTTTTCGTAATTCCTATATCACGAGAGATCCTAAATTTCGCCTCCATCGGGCTTCATGACGTTCCAAAATATTGTTCCAAACTTGGTTGAAAACTTTTCGTAGTGGGGGAGGGATTATTTTGTGTGCTGAAGATGCACGGACCTGGGGCGCGTGTTCAGCAGTCAAAATTACCCCGCTGGCTGTATTGTATCTACCTCAGAGGTAGCATATGCATGCACACAAAAGTGGTTGAGATAGCAGCTTTAATTGAGTCTCAATAGAACGCTCACACCATTGGAAGCGCCAAAAACGAGTCAAAATCACCGCAGTTCAGCCGGATTGGACCAGCAAAACATGCAGTCTCCGCCCACTTTCTCTACAGTCCCCGCCCATCGACGCGAACTCGCCAAAATTAACTGCACAATCTTTAATATTTTTGCATCCAAGAACGTTAGTGTTACAGTGCAGACCGGAAGATCTTTTTGGCTTCGCCATCTCAACCGTGTGTCGGCTTCGCTATTTAAACCGAGCGCGTATGCTGTGGCTGGAAGCCACTCTTCCATTCCCATTCCAATAATGAAGCCAATGTCAGTTTGAAATTCTTAGGCGGTTCTCGGCCACGAGTAGTCGAACTGTTTGGCTCGTATTCCCGAACTGCGGATCGGCTTCTGTTGCTGTCCAGGCCACTGCTACTGCTGTCCGAGCTCCTCCATTCGCCCACACAGCAAGAGCAGTGGTCCGGAGATTGGAGAACGAGCCGACCTGTAAGGCGGCTTCGATTCCTGTTTGAGGCGGCTAGGGGCTGAGAATCGCCCGAGTGGTGCTACCTCCGAACCTTTCGATTCATGTCACAAAATGCGTGTGTTCTGCCTCTTATGTTTTGGAAATCGACAGATAGGTCTCAAATTCGTGTTAAGTACCCTTCGTAACCCCCACAGTGGAATTTTGAGCCAAGTCTGAGACATACCAAAGTACTGTAAACCCACCGTAACCTACCGTGACCTATCTAGAATCGACGACTGGATCTTTAATCTGTGTTAGGCTTTTCAAATAACCCCGACAGGGAACTTTCGAGCTCGATATTTCTAAAACCCAAAAACTTCAAGCTCATCTCACCCAAAATTCTTATAGGAAAGACTTCCCTTTTAGACTGAATGTGTTCAACCTTGGATGGTATACTCGAATTCCAAATCCAAGACTGCTTCAGGAAAATGACATTGCTATTAGATCATCTAAAATTTCTAGACAACTTTTCCTTATTAACCGGCAGCTGGTGCAGACCTTCTGATTCGTTGATTTCTAAAGTGGTGTGTACGATTCTTGGAATAAGGAAACCCACGGTTTCCAGTGAGAATTACGCCATTTCTTCTCATCCGCGAGCAAGCACATACAAGTTCGGGACAAATTACAAAGTCAAACGAACACGAAGAATGTTGATGGCTAGGCTGGAGCTCCTCTCAGTCTGAGCCGATATCATCGCAGCTAATCAGAAACAATTCCATCCTCGTGACTTTTCCTGTAGCAAAAACTTGTTGTTGTGGCAATTATCATCAGCTTAGAGACGAAGATTTTCTCAGCGTCAGCGTTAGCATTCGTATTAATCGTGCACACTTCCTACGTGAATTCTGGAGGCGTCGCGTCTAAGTGGTGCGGACGTCATCAGACGATGCGCCTACAAATCAGATGACGCAATGTGTTGGAATTCACCTGTTTCGGGGTAAACCGGGCTCTGAGAACCTCGAGAGGCTTGACTAGAGCAGGCCTTCTTTCTAAAATCTCTCTGAAAATTCGTTACTAGAAAACGTTGGGAAAGGAAATCATGGCAGACTCTCATTTTGAATAAGGGGATGAAAGAGGCGCACCGTTGTTCAAGTTCAAGAGTTACTGGGTACATAATGCAGGGACAGCAATGCTTTGAGAAAAAAACGGCTCCCACCTTACTGTGTTACTGTATGTAGAGTACGATCCCCTACCGCCTGTCGACAGTCTAACCCTACTTGACCGACCATTTTTCCTGTAAACGACAGGTGAATACTTAGCCTTCGACGACCCCCTCCCCCCTCTTCTTCCTCGTATCTTGATTACTATTCTTTGAACTGCGCAATATTCCTTTGAAGGACGCAACGCGGTCCTCGGATGACCATCCGTACCACCAAACGAATTCTTGCTGACCTGTCTCCGAGTGATGCCCATGGGCGACCCCTGACCCTTCCTACGTGTAGCGCGACCATCCACTTCAATGGGGTGACCCCTGAACTTATTGTTCAACTAATATTGGATGTTCTCCTCAAGACGGCTTGCGGACCTTCTCTGTCATACCTGGAGCGACTGCGGATTTCCCGAACTACCCCATATGCCATGTGTATACGGAAAACCCTCCATAAGGTCACCCTGCACTATCAGGAAACTCTTACCTGGGGCGGCATGCATGAACGCAGCGAACGGTGTCAGGGAGCCGCTCCGCGTGCCATGCGCGCAACGTCGAGCAACGGGGTGGCCCCGAATTTCGTGGCGTGTATTGAGGTCCCCGTTTTCCGGCCCCCCCCGTTGCTCGACGCTGCGCGCATGGCACGTGGAGCGGCTCCCTGACACCGTTCGCTGCGTTCATGCATGCCGCCCCTGAACTTAGGGCGACTTCTCACCCTCCCGGAAGACGCATTCTGTCAGAGGTATCTCTCAAAATTTTGGGCACTACCAAGTAATGTAGTGCGCGTCTTCCGTGGAATCTATTCTAACAGTTCTCGAAGTACTTGAAATCCCATCAAAGAGGAACCCTCTTTAATCTACTGACCTCTCAGCCCAGTTCATTAATATCGTACCTCTGACTGAAAAAGCTTCATGTGACCACTAGCACAGCTAACTTCCTATCCTGTAGCTTGGAGACTTGCCCATGCTGATTATGAGGCGATTTCCAATCCCCTAGGGCGGCGCAATTTCCAGTAGGGTGGCCGTCCATCTCACCGATTGATATATACTTCCGTACAACTACCAACCTCCAGAGTTCCCCTCAAACGCCTACTAGTCGAGCAATCCTATCTCCTTCCCAACGTAATCCCTCCGGCATAAAAGCGCATTCCGTTTTTCTCAACCTAACAACTTTATGCGATACCTTTAGCGTCCCTGGGGAAGCTCCCTACAACACAAGAGACATGCTGCCTTTGTTCACAGGGCAACCGCTCTCTCTTCTCTCTGAAGACACTTCTTTTCATGGTGACGCCTTGGGGTTAGTTCAGGATCTTTTCCTTCTTGACTGTGCCCAGAGACTCATTACAATGCTATCCTTGCGAGTTATGAATTGAGAGGACAGTTTCGAGGACAGCGAATAACACCAAAACACTTTGGAGTTCACCTGAAAGATCATTGGGTAGAAAGAAATCTCAACATCATGTCTTTGACAGTCTTGATTTACACTGGCGACAAAATTAGAATAGGCATCTCGCAAAGGTTCTACGTGCTAATAGTGTAACCTTGATTACCCATTGCCACTTGAACCCATAGTTCCTCGTCTCACTGCGGCTTATTAAGCTTCCTAGATTTGGCTTTGGCTAGGAAAGGATCTCTGATAACCAGTAGAGTAGTAGTTCCTTATTGTGTTGATGTTGAGGCTAGCTTCTCGATCGGCTTCGTCGTCTGTGCTGCTGTCGGTGCTTTCTCCTCCTCCCGTGACTGGCGGGCCGCCGCGGCGGTCTGACTCTGAAGCCGTCAACAGACACAGCCCGTGTAGCCCCGCCCCACGGTGGCGGGCCATTGCCATGACATTGCCATCATCAGCAGCAAGGAAGCCGGCGGCGTCTGGGGTTTCCTCTTACAAAGTACAACTGTCCGAAGTCTGCTCATGTCCCAATCTCTGAATTGTTGACTTGCTTTGGCCGACATTAGTCTTTCATCCTTCCCAGACAGCAGTGTTGTTCCATGTGATTGTTCGTGAAAGTGTCTTCGGTTGTTCATGTGAAGTCATCAGACATAATAGATTTCTCATTTCAGAAAATGTTCATCATTCAGTCTAACAAGCCCAGTTACTGTGGACATACATTCGCGTCCAGTTCTTGCCATACAGAGTACGACGGCAAGGTTGGTTCAGACACACATCAGTTGGCTGATGTTGCCCTCTGATCAGCTGCTTCTGTTCCAGGAGGAAGCCGCTCTTCAGGCCAAGACCTCAATCGGCGGTCTGTCAAGGGGGCTTCGCCGCACTGGAAGTAATCTTTCTGAGCTCTCAGTGACCACCATCTGTGACTCGGATGCCACACAGGTGGGCAATATATTTTTGGTGGAATTTTTTTCTAATGTATATGATGCTGAAATGAATTCAGTTTCGGGTTCTAAGAGCTCTGAAAATTTTTGTCAATCTCAGTTGAAACGTAGAATAATTTTAAAATTACCTAATCTAAATACTTATCACACTGTGTCGAATTCAAATTCCACATAAAATCTATCCATTTGGTCCCATTGATTGAAATACGCCAGATGGCGATAGGCGTTGCGCGGACCTAAGAGCACCTCCAACTTCAGTGGCCTAGAATTTTCTGCGTGCAGGCGCTTCTCGGTTGTTGATTCGCCCCGCTCCGTATTTCGCAATCCTTGTTAATTTTCGCTCTCCTTCTTTTCTTCCTCTATCAACATGTTTTCCCGTCGACATACGTCATGTTGTGCGTTTTCGATAACTGAAATTTTCTTTAAACGATTTTTTTCGATATGGTATTTTCTAGTTTTCATGACTGTTCTGGCCATTCGGAGCAAAGGACTTGAAAGAGTATTTGAGTCTTATCTGAATAGAATTCAAATATTTAGAATGAAACCATAAAGGAACTCCTTTGTATATTGTTCGACTAACTAGAAAAAAGTTTGTTACCAGTTTCTTCTAGAAAAATAGTTTTGATGATCGTCTTCTGTGCAAGACTGCAGTACTCCCATGTTCACTATTTATTAGAAATATTTGGTTCTCGTAAATATTCCATTCGCAAGGTGTACTAGCAGTTCGAGTTGGGAAAAGGAAGTTCAGTTCTATCGATCAATTGGCTAAAAAATCTGAAGTTTTCCTGCACAAGACCTGAACGTCACATTTTTAAAATTTATGTATGATTTGAATTCAAAATTTACCGTGACAATTTTTGTTGGATAAATATGAATGAGCTTACCCTAGCTGTGATTCGGATATTTTTCGGCTGTACTGTGCTGTAGGTGCTCATAGAGGAAAATAGATCAATAGGAAAGTTATGATCGTTATTTTTGGACGTGAACTCATGAACAATATGGAAAAGTGCATCTTTTTTAGACACTACGAATAATAGCGATAATATATAATAACCAGAAACGAAATAATAATGGAAACCATGATGATTTCACGGGGAACATGGTCAATTGCACGTTTTGTTAAATACACACACCTTTTCGAGGCAGGGCCTGTAAGATCTATTGCGGACTTTGAAAAGAGAGATGACAAGAGACGAGAAGATATTTCATTTTCTTTCAACGTGTAAGCCTCGCTCTGGAAAGATTCGGGTTCACTTGCAAAATTGGGTTGTAGCGTTTCAGTTTGAACTTGTTGAATCTCATGATAGGATATTCGAAATCCCTGAAAACTCCCAAACGGCCTTTTTTATCTTCTCATGTGGGAGACGCTGCGTGCAAAGACATCACACGTTGCAGTAGTCAAATGGCCGTGAAAATTTGGTGGTCGAATGTCATCGCGCTGCATTTGTGGCTGCGATGAAATAGTATCCTTGCAAAGTTTAGTCTTGCGAATGGACGGAGCGGCTTAGGTAGGCCGTCGCGCGCGATCAAAACCTCGCTGTCCGGTGGTAAAGCGAACGCCGCATGGCCCAACGAAATGATCGCGCCTCGTTCACTCACTGGACTAAACTTGATTAGTAGACCATACATTCTAGGTCCTGAAAATTCCTGGAGATCACTAAAATTTTGCACAGGGGAATATCAAGTTCTGTCAAACTTTCCTCTGAAATTATGCCGAAACAATTGGTCCAGAGTTTGTTCGGAAAAAAAGAACGTTTCCTTCCGCGTCCGCTTCCCATTAATCGCTCGCGTTCGTTTGCGTTTCCTCGTTCTGTTGTTGTTGCTAGAATGATGTTGTCCCCGGAGCGCGTTGTTTACGCTCTAGCTGTGAGTAGTGTATTTCTCTCCCTCTGTGGCGTATTTTTAGAAAAAGCCAGCTAGATGAGTTTCTCCTATTGCTGATATCTCACTGTGAAAGTGTCTGGAATATGACGTTTTGTCTGGCATATATCCAATTTTCCCATTAAGGGTGTTGATTAGACCTTCGACGTCATTTCTGGTGTCATTTGACGTGCTTAATTGTCGTTCATTCGTGAGCTCTATTTGAGTGTTCTTGAATGGGACGAAGAAATGCCGTAATATAGGAGTGAATAGAGCGAAATACTGAGAACATTACACGTTTCCAATTAACTTCGGCTCTAGTCTAGGTGTGGCTAATATTCAAATCAGAAACGGTTTAGGTTTATTTCTTTCCTTTTTCGAGGAATCTGTAAAAATTCCAGCACGCGAAACTGACGTTTCTGTATTAAAACGTAAAATTCTTTGTAAAATAGAAGGCGAGACAGAATGCTTCGATGAATTCCGATCAACTCCAAGTTAGTTTTATGTATACCTCATCTCATCCTTACTCACTTTTCAGATCGAGCTCGACTTCGTCGTGAAGTCCACTCAGCAGGTTTTCGTTCGTGTTGAGACGCCCTGCGGTGAACAGGGCACGTTGGAGTTCGGCGAGCACGTCCAAGCGCAAGTATTTCGTCCAAAGCAGCACGGCTGTGGCAACGGCTCTTGGAAAATCGACGTCTATCAGCTGATCGAAAACAGGTTTGTTTAGCTCTCCATCGTCTAGCGCACGTGAAGTCCTGGCTGGAACCTCATTTCATCCACATTCACCACTACTGTGACTGCCCGCCTCGACTAACTGGTTTAGTTCGACCGGAACTATGAGAGACATAAATTTGGCTGTAAGCGGTGTGTGTGACGCGGGCGGTATGGAATGTGCGCTCTAGCGGGCTCACTTTTTGAGATATGGTTTTATTACTGTGATAGAACCTGTTATTCAAACGCATCGAAGGTGATTGACCTCAGACCAAAAATTTATGGAAAATTATACCGTATCTAGCACGGCCATCTCAGGAGTTGCCGCTAGGTTCCAAATGGAAAGAAAGGCGATCCCCGGTAGCCCGAAAACGGAAGCATTCCAAACCATCTCAAGCGGGCAACGGAGTTATGCTATGTTATGTTATGCCATTTAATAAGCTAGATATCTTCCAATGTCATTCCATCAGGGCGTTGTTAATGGGCGCCAAATATCGTTTGTTTTATCGTTCGCTCGCTTATCACTGTCCCAATTTCCACCCGCGCTTTTTGTTTACCGCACGGCTGCGTTGCGGCGCACCGATTGAATGGCACGTACTATATTAGTTACAACTTAGGGAATTACCGTGACCAGTTGACCCGGAATTGAGTGCGGCAAAACATTTTTCAGCAGAGGATTTTTTGGGGTTTTTAAAGGTAGGATTCTCATCATTGGCGTTCGTCTCAGGTTTATCTGATCTAAGCGGTATTCATTCGAGTGTTTTTCTTCAGCCTGAAAGAGGTAGGGAGCGAGGTAAGGAAGTCTGCCAATCTGTGGGCTCGCGAAGAAAAGTAGGCTACAGGGGTCAATAAACGGATTTATGGTCGTACGCCAGTTTTAAAAACTCAGTGAATAGACGGCTAGACAGAGGCTAGACAAAATATTCTATTAGTGGAGGCGTACAGACTGGTATTTCATCTTTTCCGCTCCAAACAACAGCAGGGTGGGTCGGGATTGGCGGGCAATACACGACAACAGACATCTCTCCACGGCTGGGTTGTTGTTATTGTTGCTAAAATTGCACCCTGTTGAAGGTTGAGTTGCACCGGGGTGCGGGTGATTGCTTCCTTGTTAACATTACAGTAGTGTTTTTCTCATTTGCAGGTATTGCAAGTAATTTCACTGGCACATATTCTGTCTACCATGAATGTCAAAAATTTCATTGTTTCTGGATTCCTGATATTACCTATTCGACTTTTTTGCGTTTAATTCGATAGAACCCAGTTTCTAAGAACCACTTCCCTCAAAGTAAGCACATGAATAAAAAAACAGCTATTTATTGCGTAAACTCCAGGCCAGATAGTGCCCGATAAGAAACGTGGAACCAACGACTGTGTACATAGACAAACAGTTCAGCCCCTGTTGGTTAAAGTGTTGATCGGACAGGTTTATTTGGGGGGGGGGGGGCGAAAATTGAGATTCGAATTTTAAAAAGTGCATAAGTGAAAAGCGAAAGTTCGTAATGTAACGTGACATAACATTACATTAGGTGGCATACCATAGTTAGCTTACCATAACATAACATCTGATGACATGACATGATTCAACTTAACAGTACATAGATTAACATGGCATTCCACAACCTTATACAAAACGATGTAAGATAACCAGACGTAGCAAAATATCAGCACAGCAAAACATTTATTGACATTGCACAACATTTCGAAACATTGCACAAAATTGTGTAATTTGAACAAAACATAGCACGAGAAGACAAATAATAGCATAACCTAACATTATGTTACATAATATAGCACAGCATAATAGAAGAATAAATGATGCATCAGCTAATTGTGAGGTTCCAGTTGGGAAGAGAGCAGTGTTGTAATTAAGCACAGTATTTTTCACAATTTTATTGCTGTTTTTTTTTCAGCGAAACCGTGCTCTCAACCGTTTCCATGCCTATCAATGGAGTTGGCATCTTATACTTTTCCGTTGGTGATGATCTTCATCCAGTCCTAGTCGGAAAAGAGTTCCTTCGAATGAGCGGAGTCTGTCGCAAGCATTGCTGCGCTTGATGCTAGTCAGCAGCTAACACTTTCACCTAAAAAGCTTTCACTAATAATGATACCATGTAAATTGTTTTTTCGGAGTCGCTTTTGTTATCAGAAGGTTCATCATCTTCTTCTCCTAATAAGGAATGGGTTGCGAGAGCGTCGCTTTCAGACTAGGAATTTTCATATTGTTTTTATGTTTGTGAATTTTCTTACCATTGACGGGACTATATGCGCGCTTCAGAAAAAGTTTTTCATTCTCATTTTATGGTGTATTCTTCTCTTCTGCTATTTTCTATGGTTCCTTTATGGTCTGATTCTTCCGTGTATCAAATCTCGTCTCGGGTATATTCATGAATGAGTGCGGCGGTGCAGAAAGTAACTTGTTAATTGTAAGTACACGCGAGCGAGGACCCTGTCCTATGGGGATCACACGGGTTTTTGCAGGATCTTTGGTTCTTCTTTATTGGGTTGTAGGCGGTAAGAATGGGTTATATTGTGGCTCTATGCTGTGGGCGCCTGTCCACGGCAGTGCCGTGAGCGTGCGTTTACAGCAGGGCTCATGCTGTCTTTCGCTGATCTCACTCTCGTACACTTCTGTACACCTTTCAAGGAGTTCCGCGTTTTCTGTATTGCGACGATTCGCCAGGGGCAGAGTCCTTGCTGTAGTAGTCAACTCTCCTTCCCTCTCTCTTTGTCTGTTACCATTGAACTTTTTCTTTTAAAGTTTTTGTTGTTTTCCTCATCTGTTTATTGATTGTTTTTATGCTTGAAAGAATTGTACAGTTATGTTCTTATTCATATCTCTGCCAAGCATCTAATAATAAGTGTTTATGAAACATTGTCATTGTCGTACAGAAAGATGTGCATCTGTATAGAGCATATAATATCGTTGTCCATTATGGTGATTCGCCATAGTTGTTGATGAAATTATATCTTCGCAAAATAATAAATATTGTTAACTATGTCATCTCCTCGAAATTCGTACAGCTGAAAAACAAGTTCTTAAAAAGAACAGCTTGAATATAGTGATCTGCTCACACTGGACGAGCGCTGTGAGAAACTCGGCGATCCGCCCGTCAGGCTTGGAGGTAGGCAGACTTTCGTCAATCTGGAGCCAGTTCAACTGCTCAGTTCAGAACTGCACGTTTTCTTGAACTACATTTTTGCGCATACTCATCACACTTCAAATAGATTATAGGCAACGAAAGCCTTCAAATTTATGGATTTCACGAAATTTTTGAAAGATCCAAGTTGATTGTTAGATATGACTCTTTGTCCAACGGAGACAGTGGAGAAGAATGGCTCAGCAGTTGGTTCATAGGAAATGCTTTAACCCGTCTGAACTAGCCAACACGAAGTCCGGCCCTGAACATCATCAAATATTTTTGGGGAGCACTTGCTTGTTGTTTCTATGCAAATGACCTGCAAATTAAAGGCAGTGGTCACGATGAAAAAAGTTATCGAAAAAACTACAAAAATCAGCTTAGATATAAAATAGCTCAAAAACTATGAAGGTAGCGCGGTGAAAAACGGGCTAGAATTAGAGTTATTAAGACCCTAAATTTGCAGTTCGTGCACACGTGCACAGAAAGATCACAGTTTCATGCCAAGCAGTCAAAAATCATCGACACTCAGAGGAAGAAAAAATGCAAATTTACCTAATAAAACAGTAGAGCAATGAAGGCATGCACCTCAGTCAATGTTTTCGACTAGATGTGTACATAAATCCGAAAGTTCATTGATTGAAATTCAAGTTCAAGGCAGCTGATGTTCTTGATATTAGAGACCATCGATGCCGATGATGTGGGGTATGCTCGTCCACCACTAAAAGGCAAGAAAGTTCAGGCTTCAAGTTTGGCCCAGGACAGCGTTTTTTTCGCGATTTTTTCTTATAGGTTCTACTACTCTATGCCCAGAAAAGGGTTCAGAGAGGAAAAGAAGACGAGCATATTTGAGCGCGACCACTGCCTTTAACTTCACTACGCTTTGTGAAGTTTTGGTTTCGAGCAGAAGTGTTCTATGATTTTGAAACGGCCTGAGTTTCGGAAAGGTGTTGGAAAATCCATCGGTGACCTTGTCATGACCTGAATACATGCGGGTAGAGGTCTTGACTCATGCTTTTTCAATAATGAGCATAGTGAACAGGATGGAGATTCTGAGTCGATTTAGTGCACATTTATTGGGTGTTCACAAAATCACTCCGATGAGGTGTCGAGTCACATCTGGTTTTTCCGTCCCCGATATTCTCCAGTGGATCAGTGATGAGTGGATTATGATTCATCTGCTCATCCCTGATCACGCCGGATAACGATAGGTTTTTTTACGAAAATGGCCAGAAAACGTGTCAAAAGGTAACAGCTAACGAAAGGAAACCACAGCAACTCGTCTGCAATGAAAAAGTTCAAAAGAATTGGTAAACACAACATGGTCTATAACTTATAAACGATGCGAACTGATGGACTTCTGCTTGGTGTGGTAATTTTAGAGTCTACGTAATCAATTTAGTCTAATGAACGAATGGGGCTACTACGGTAGGTCGTCGCGCGAGTTCGAAATCCCGTTGACCTGTGATGCCGCCAACACCGCAGGGCCACCCGCCGGGGCTATGCGTCAGATCAAATATAATACGTAAACCTACGGCCATGCGATTACAATAAAAAACATGAAAGGAAAAGAAACAAATAATGCTTCAACTAAAACCGCCGTACTAGAAGAGAACGATTTAAAGATCACTTTTGAAGCATGATAGAATTTTCTGTGAATGACTGTCACTTTCCGTCATTATAAATAAATAAATAATAAAGAAACATCACTCTTTTCAACAGGATTTTTTGAGCAAACTTACGAGCACTTTTCAATGCAACATGCACATTTTGAATCAGCGCTGACAGTGCAAGAATGAGCTCTCATATTGATTTTTGGTCTCGGATACCATAATTTGAATTGGATGCCTCTTGTTCTTGAGAGAACGAGTTTATAGAACTTTGAAGTGTTGATTTTAGTTTTACCGGACATGATCCCGAAAACGAAACAAACATCTGTTACTCCGTGAGAGCAAAGAACTAAAGTCAGGAAACTTGTTACTGATTTTGTACCCTGATGCGCTGGTGTAAGAAAACCATTGTACCTGAAAATGCGCTTCCACGTATAATCATTTTGCTTTCTTTCATCATCAGTATATCTTTTCTCTTGTGAGGGGGAAATACTGCTCTGCCGCTTTCTACTATTGGTGCAACATAGGCTTTGCAATCCCTAGGTAGCACATGCTTATTCTCGGTAGAAAGCTCTCCGAATATTTGGTACGTTTTCGTGATTGCTTCCCTACATATTTGTCTACAATGATTCACAAAGCCTAACTTGCCATCATAGCAAAAGCTTAAATCTGGGACCTTAGTATTCTCACTTCCCAAATTAGAAACCAGTTCAACGTATCTATAATCAGAAGAGATACTCGATTTTCCAATCCTCATAAATTTAGTCTTCTCGGGACCTATTGGTAGTTGCCTTCTGAAGAAGCAGTCGCGAACGGAATTGATACCTTGTTGAATTCTTGGTCAAGTTTTGTCGCTAGTTCGCAATAAATCTGGAGATTATCGGCAAACTGCTCACCACTGGTAAATTGTCGAAAATTGACGGAAGATCAGCTGTATAAAGATTAAAAAGCGACAGAGAGAGTACACCATCTAGAGGAATACCACTTTCCCTTAATCCGACAGTGATAATAGACGGTTCATTATTCCTTCTCTACCTGAAATGTTACATTCGAGAGGTGCAGGTCCAGGAACTCTGCAAAATTGGAAGAAGACTGATTTCGATAATTTTGTATATGTTTCTGATGGCTTACCCTATCGAATGCTTTCGAAAAAATCGAATTAGATGACACCGCAACCATTCTGGTCATCTAGAAGCTCTGTCCACTTGCAAGGGAAGTGTTTATGGCGGTAAATGCATCTGCAAAAACGACTTGTATTGTTAGTATCTCTTGGGCCTCCGTAGTAAAACGCAGTATCCCGCTGCAGGTTCCAGGAAGTTACAAGCTTGAACCGGCCGTTTTTGTAGCTTTTGGTACCTTCCAATACGAACATTAGCCTTTGGAAAATCGGAAAACGGACCTCATAATTGTGTTCAGCGCCCATAACCACCCCCCCCCCCTGAGCAAATTGGAAAGGAGTGTGAATAGGTAATAGTGTTGGTCCTTAATTGAGAAAATATCACTCAACCTTATATCATATATAATTATCATTCATTTCTTTGTTGAAAATTTTTTTATTCATTTCGGTTAAAGTTTGGGTGAAGTTATATTTTCAAACTTCGCATAGACTGCTAGCGTTTTGGCTATTAGAGAGCTCTGGAGGCGTTTTAAAAAATGTTGCAGATTTGAGTTGAAATCTTTCAAGGTGGGTTATTTGGGGCGCTGGTTACGCACGAATCTGAAGTTCATCTGCTTTTCTCCTGAAATCTAGGACTAAACTGGTTCAAAGCTTCCAATCGGGGGAAAAGTTGAGGACACAATGTGACTTTTGACGATTCCCGGAACGCTACGCTAGATGTGGCTCAAAATGTCGGAACTGGTGTCCGTTTTTCGGTTTTTGACAGATTACGGTAGATTACGGTGGGTATACGATAGTTTGGCCAAAGTCGCAGATTCGATTCAAAATTTCCATGCGGGGTTTATTCGGGATGCTGAACACGAATTTAGCGAACGTTTGTCGATTTTGAGAATACCCAGGTGGGTTTCGCCCTCTAAATGACATGGTACCTACCGTAACCTACAGTAAACCTCAGGATTCCGACAAACGGGCTCCAGATTCGTGTTCACCTCCATAGGTTACCCCTACATACAAGTTCTGAGCAAAATCCGAGAAGATGTTTCGAAACACCCAAAAAAAACGCCTGAACCTCGCCCGACCTTTGCCTTTTCGCGAAGCTTGAGAAACGCTTATAATTCCTTGGAACCTGCAGCTCGGACCGGGATACTGCGCAGTTTTACTATTGAGCAACAAGAGATATTAACAATACCAGTGGTTTCCGCAGATGCGTTTACCACTAGAAACACTTCTTTCGTTAGTCGATTTTCGAAGTATTGAGGTACGTACATCTTATCGAAACTTCCGCAACTTGTCAGATAAGCTGCTCGTAATATGTCTGGAAAGTTCAGTGTAAGCGTTGTCACATCGTTTCCCCGACTGAGATATTTCTCTCCGCAATTTTGACAGGTTATCAGGTTAGCCGTTCTTCGAAGTTCACAGAGCTTCTGAGAGTAGCAGTACCGACACGCGTGTTCATGCCATCGGCTTTCCTGCAGCCTGGGAGAAGTAAGGGGTTCTTGGAGGGTCGGCGGTGAGCAAAACACTTGTGAAAATGGAAGCGTGGAATGTTTTACAAAAAAGTAAAAACGTGTTATACAACTCATTCGACAACGTTGAAGGCAGTGTTCACGATAAATATCGCACTCGTGTTCGACCCAAAAATGGGCTTGTTTGGTCGTGAGGTAACTAATAGTGAAGAAACATGGAAGAAAAACGTCCAGAATAAGTCAAAATAACGGTTTCTAAGTTCATGGCGTGGGTGAGAATCATGGGTCCTGCAGATTTCGGCAAGCGCGCGCTAATCGCGAAATCTGCGCGAATCGGTAATGCTAACTGCGGCAGAGTTGCTTGGCGATTTGCCATCGAAACGTGTGCGGCGCCACAAGCTCATCCGATTGGGAGGCGGACCGGTATAGGTAGGCGCACCGGGAGAGCTTTTCAAGCCGTTTGTATTTATTTCTGGCCAGTTTTCGTTGCTTTCCACGACCCTATCCTCTACAGCACCTGCCAACTTAGTGTTTCAGACCGAGACCTCGAGAACGAGATTTATCGTGAACACTGCCTTTAACGACACCCGTGAAAGCATCGCTTTAATCATTATTGTTTGACGTTATGTTCAATATTGATGTCTCTCATCAAATAAAAAAATGTGTACTCTTCTATCACACTGCATTCACGTGTTCAGCTTGTGATCGACTACATGATTTTGATTTGATATTTTTTCTTTATACAGGAATCTATCGAATTTTTTTGTTCCTAAAAATCAAGATACCCAAGAATGCGTTCATTCATAAATTAAGCATTGTGATCCCAGTGTATAAAATATTTTTCACTCACTTCCGTAAAATGTGAAAGCAAATAATCCGATGTTTGGTGGTGCGGTTGCGTAAATTTACCAGGTATACTCTAGCCATGGCGGACTGGCTTCCAATTTTGCCATAAATCGGTGAGAAAACTGCTGATATTTCTTTCGAATAAAGGCTTTTTTCTGTTCACGTCATTTTTAGTGTTATTCTTGCGTGTATATAAAGTCGGCATGTGGATCAAATCCACACCGCGGGTGTGGCTAAGGAGCAGTTCGGCTGGCACACGTGACGCGTGTGGAGGAAAAGCGCTGCGCGCGCGTCGCCTTTGGGGCGCGTTAACCGAGGGTCCTCGAAAAGTAGTTGTTGTTCCATTTTAGCCGTTCCCTTTTATCATTAATTGCATTCTGTTCATGTTGTTGTTGTGTCAGATGTAGAGTCGGCGTCGAAATCAATATCGTCATCTCCCAAGCAAACAAAAAACTCTAAAAAAAATTACGTAGAAAGTGAGAATTCCACAGAAACGGTGGTATGAGAAGCACTGCGTCTGAAAAACTATATTATAAACAAAAAAACACGAATGAAATGTAAAAAATGATAAAGGGGGCCAGCTAAAATGGAACAACAACTACTTTTTTGAGGGCGCTCGGTTAACGCGCCCCAAGGACGACGCGATTGCGCAGCGTTTTCCGTCGTGCGCGTCACGTGGCCCAACCGAACTGCTCCATAGTCGCACCCGCGGCGTGGATTCGATCTACATGCCTATAAAGTCTGTTCGAATAGGACTGACCGCCTATGCGGTCAGCGTGCTTTTAGAGCGTTCGTCGCAGAAGCATTATTTCGGATGAACCTGCAAACAGCTGATTGGAATTATATTAACCAATCGTCAAGTATTGCTGCTAATCGATTTCCAAAATCGAAAAGTGTTTTTGCAACAGCTGTTCAATACGCACGCTGACGGCGTGGGCCTAGTCTCTTTAGGACGGACTTGACTGTCAAAAGACTTCAGTTGTATTTATGGCGGGGCGGGCGTCCACAGAAGAACACCAAAGCGCCTGAGTCGACTGCAATTTCTAACTTTTTTTCTCAATTTGGATGAAAAACAAACAGAGGAAACGTTGTGAGATGATAAGTCTACTTCACTTACCTACAATACCAATAAAACTGAAGTCTTCACGACATACCAGGTTGTTCAATATGTTTTGTCGTTCGATAAGAAAAAACCATTTTATGGTTCAAAATACACTTTATTATTCAGTATAGTCTCACTGAACATTAATACTTTTGCTCCAACGATCCTTTAATCTGTGGATCCCATCACTAAAGTGAGAATCCGGAACGTTGGCAAAATACGCTTCAACAGGCGTTATGATCTCTTCATTTGATGGAAAATGCTTGCCACGCATAAATTTTTTGAGTTCTGGAAACGAATGGAAGTCGCTGGGGACCAAATCTGGTAAATACGTTGGATGCTCCATCAATTCGAACTTTATTTTATGTATTTTACCCATTGTCAAAATGCTCTTGTGATACGGTGCATTGTCCTGATAAAAAAAGGATTTTTTCTCCTGCAAACCGGTCTTTTTTCACGAATCGAATTTTTTTCCTTCAACTGGTCCAAGGGGTTGCGATAATATTCAGAACTACTTGTTTCACTAGTTTGCAAGTAATCCACAAACAAAATTCCTTTCACATCCCAAAAAACTGATGCCATAACTTTCCTCGTTTTGAAGCCAAACAACCAGGTTCAAACCACTCTTTAGCCTCTTGTTTTGATTCACGATCATGATGATAGACCCAAGCAGGGCTGGGCACACGTCCCGGCTTGGCGAATCTGAATATGCACCCCCCTTAGCTCGGTAATTTTTAGGCACCCCCTTATGGGAAATCGAAATTGGCTGTTTTCCGAATAGTTGGACAGCCATGATCTTGACCTCCTGATTTTGATGAACAAGAATATAAAAAAAGCACTGGATAGATAATATTCCGAAAATTTCAACAAAAAAGGTAGTGTAATTTCTGAACTTCAAAACAACCCCATGAGGAAAGTTTGTTAGTAAGACGGTAAGTTATGACAAAAGATAAAACATTTTTCAATTTAAAACAATTGAACAATTACCAACAACAGAACTACTACTATTGCAATAATTAATGCTTCCTGTTGAATGTTTTCATAAACCTACAAAGGATTAGTTAATCTGTTTTTGATTGTTTTGATGTGGAAATCAGAACTATTTTGTGTTGTGGAACAATGTTAGGATTCATGTGATTCGTAGGGAGTAGAAAACCCGAGTTTTACCCTCCTAGAATGCCGCAATCCCTCAAAAATCGGCTTGCCGTGTGATACGGTTTTTGTACGCAGCTACACAGCGCACACGGGAATGGACGCGCACACACTATTAATAAAAAATGTATTTTATTACAGAACGGGGAGGAGAAAAGGATTGAAACTGAAGGAAATGGAAGATGGTAAAGGTAGTCTATTCTGGATGTTTCCATGTTAGAAATTTAATGTAAATAAGCAAAGTTAGAGCGGGGTAAGTATTTAGCAGTGACAAGGTTCATTCAAACGAACCTTGTTGATCAAATATAGAACTAAAGAAAAGAGCAAAGGATATTTTGAGAAAGAGGAGAATCTGGCCAACATTTTAGTTTCAATAGAACTGATTTTTAATGTGATTTAAGGACCCTAAATCTCGTCCCGGTTTTACCCCGAAAACCGGGACAAAACCGGGACAAAACCGGGACGAGGTTTAAGGTCCTTATATCACATCAAATATCAAACTTATTGGAATCAAGGTGTTTGCCAGATTCTCCTCTTTCTTTCAGTGCTCTTACTTTTAATGTTCAATGCTGTTTTCATTCAACTAGGTTCATTTGAATGAACCTTGTCGAATCCAAAAAACTCACCCCGCTCCAACTTAGTTTGTTTACATTAGATTTCTATAATGGTTACATTAAAAGTATCGCACCTCTGCCTTCTTCCATTTACTCCAGTTTCAGGCCTTTTCTCCTTCCCGTTCTGTAATAAATTACATTTTTAAATTAATATTGTGTGCGCGTCCACTCCAGTGTGCGCTGTGTTGCTGCGGACAGGCACCAGATCGCACGGCGAGCCGAATTTCAAGGGTTTGCGGCACACCAGGTGGCTACAACTCGGGTTTTTATAGTTCCAAAGCACTATTCAGTGCACTTGTGCTCTGCAGGGTACTGATAGCAGTTTTTTTTACCATGATGAGGGACATGGTACTTCTCAAGGAGGAGGACACGATCATTAACTTCTCTCACAAGACCTTGCAAAGTCCTCAATTTTCACAATCGGATCTCTTCATAAGTCACATTCTCATGAGCTGAAATTATTTGGCTAGTCGTGATACTAAATGTGCTACCTGTAATTTCAATCTGTACTAATACAACAGTTCGCTGATTCTTTTTTGAACGTGAACGGTAGCGCTTCTGAGCGCTCTCTTTTTATCTTTGCCTCGAATCGGTTACCACCCGTGTAATAAATGAACGTTGCACCAGAGAAACATGACATCACACCAATCCTTACTTGCTACTAGATAACGGAGTAGTGTTTAATTCTTTATCAAAGTAATCAAACAAATTATATGTAGATAATACTTAATTCATAGAGTTATTAAAAAGAAACCTCGACAGCAACTATTAATTTTTGCGAACGAAACCTTTATATCTATCAATGATTTGAATTCTGTGAGTGTTTTTTTTTCGAAAAGCGGAGAAGAAGAGTTGCCAAATCAAAAGAAAAGCGTGTACTATTTTTCCCTGAAATTCGGCAGAACAGGCACTTTGTTTTTATCTGGGTGTTCGGTTTAGGCACCCCCCTTTGCCCTCTCCGCAGCGTCCAATATGCATTCCTCTAAGATCAACCGGGACGCGTGCCCAGCACTGGACCCAAGTCTCATCCATAGTGATGAATCGACGCACAAAATCCATTTTATCCTTTTTAAAACGCTCCAAATGTTGCTGAGAAAGTCGCATTCGAATGTGTTTTTGTTCCATTGTTAGCAAATGCGGCAACCATTGTGCACACAGCTTTCTAAAACCCAAAATTTCATCTTAAGTATGGCTCACACTGCCTAATGAGGTGCGTAGAGCCTCTACTAAATCTCACTCAGTCCATCGACGATCTTCCAAAACCATATCCTGTATTTTTGCTATGATTTCTGGTGTTGATGCGCTTTTTGGACGTCCTTCACGTGGATCGTCTTCAAGGCTTGTACGACCACGTTTAAATTCAGCAACCTATCTTTCTTCTGTTCTAATCGTAGGTAAACAATCATTATACACTTTTGACATTCTTTTGTGAATTTCTTTTGGTGCTACGCCTTCCAAAAATGAGAATTCTTCATTGCACGATATTCATTTTTTCCGTTGCTGTGACACGGCGACACTAAATGGCTTGTAAACTAAAGAATGAATTGACAGATTGAAATGAAATTTCACATACGTTCATATGAAGAGTGTAACAACAAAACAAAAAAATTGGAAAAAAACAACAAAACAAAAACAAAACAAAAAATCCGGCTAGTAGCAACGCCCTCTCTTATCGAACGACAAAACTTATTGAACAACCTGGCATAGATAAATGCACACAGGAATAGCGGGAAAAATGAAAGAGCTGCTTCTCTATTGCTTCATAATGAACTCGCAACGGAGTTGGCCATGGGTACCATATCCGCTGTAAAACGTCACGACTCATGGCGCGAGCGGCGCCCGCGACTCTGCTTACTCCGTCTGTCATGCGCTCTCTCACTGTCTCTAACCTCCGCTCCGCAACAGCACGCGTAGAAATCACGAGAACCTTATTTTATAGCCTTTATATTGAGTGAAAAGGCAATAGCGGGCATAAATTTATTGAAATCTGCTTTCCCGATAGCCTATCTTTCCTCCCCTTCGGGAAATCAGTTTAATTTTTATATTCTGGGACACAGTGGAGTGTACTGCAGGGCTCTCGTGATATAAAACCTATACCGGCATGGTACTATAACATGCACCTCACGCGGTGATCAGAAAACGATGCATTCAATGAACCACAGGTGATGGCTTCTAAGGTATCCGTCATTAAGCGCTATTCATACTCAAAAACGCTAGCGCGTGGCGCGCATGACGCGCGGGCTAGGCGGTAATGGGTTTTAAGAGTTCCACCGCCGCGCGGCGCAATTTCGTGATTTGTATGCGAATCGATGAGCGGCGCGTTATCGATCGATGCCCACAGGAAACATCTCATCGCGCCGCGCTGCGATGGAACTCTTAAATAGGCCTTAGAGCAGGAATGACCTTACGCCACGCCTGCGCGGCACGCGAGTGACGCCCGCTCCGCCATGGCGGCAAAGGCCGTAACGGCTCTTTCCTCATTCCATATTGATTACTTCCAGTGCTCTCATCAGCTACCGTGATGGTCAACGCTTGTACAGAGTTTCTCATCTGGAAAAGTTAAGACCCATTTTTTTCGTTCCATCATGGCATCGCCGCTGAGATATTCATTGTCTCCGCAAACGCGTCACTAGCTCGCCGTGCTGGCGTTGAGAAAGATGAATAGCGCCCTACTGCAAAGCGTCGACACAGCAGCTGGGGTCTATGGAGTTCATTTGGAGCACCAGATTCAGCTGACAAAACAACTTTTCCCATTACTGTCGAGTCCAGTAAAGATGCTCCGTCGCAGGCGCTAGTCTTGTCTTCTGATGCCTTGTGCTCATCTATGGACCACTAACGGAGCGACGTCCGATGACTTCAGAGTGACTGTGTTCACGCTTCACTGCATTGACGGATACCTGAAGAACCTCTTAAGCCCGGTTCTCACCGCAGTTGGCTGCTGCGGCAGTGCGAGGGACAACTGATCCCTTCTTCATCGTGCATACTTTAAAAGCACCTTCAAAAGTTTCAAACATGAGAAGCTTGAAGTACACCTTCAAACATCACTTTAAAACACTGCAGCAGGAAATTTCATTCGCAAGAAACCTTCCGAAGACAAAAATTACCCGGGAAGTTGCCAAAAAGTTCCATAAAAAAGAAGTTCAGCGAAAACCTATTTTCGCAGAGTAGTTTTACGAAAATATATATTGCCGTAGAATTAACAAGTCCTGAAAAGGTCTACATGAGGTTTAGATTGCTCCATAACCTCAATATTCCCAACACTACCTGTAACATATATGAAATAAAGGGATTTCATCGAACCCCATCACTTGGTGCTGCTAGGAAACTGCTAAATGTTGGGAGGGAACCATACCTACATCGCACCACGAAAATCGTGCGTGATGTGATTTGCTCTGTGATGTATGGTTTCCGTTTTCATTTTAGTCTGACGCATGGACCAGGAGGCTGGCCGTACCGGGTTGGCGGCCTCACTGAAGAATGGGGTTTCGATTCGCGCGGTGTGATCTACCGTCGCAGCCCCGTCCATTCATCAGACCAAAATGATTGCGCGAACTCTACATCGCGCGCTCAAACAAAACCATACTTCGACGCTATTTTGCGTCCTCACCCAAACATGCACAGATGTGAAAGAGCAGGGTTTTAGAAGTTTTTACGTTTATTTTCGCGTTTTTGGCCCCGGAAACGGAATAAATTAGTGCAACACGATGTATGACAGTGGGTGGCAAGGATTTTCGAAGGTTTCATAAGACGCTGAAAATTACATCCGACCGTTCAAGTGAATATCTGAGCTTGGATTAGATCATTCACAAAGTTTGGGGGCCTGAGATTGGAACCCCATAAAATGATGAAACGAAATGGGCGTGGCAGGGATCTGAACGCCTTTTGAGAATTTCTTTTTGTTAATATGTAGCTTTTCTCCGGGATTCAATGATTTCGTGAAGCTCCTCTTATTGACTCCTCTTCTTCGCTTGTTTACCGCCACGACAGCAACAAAAATCGAGATAGTTTTTGTTTTTTACGTGAAGTCTGTCTTAAAGACAGGAGTCTTTTCGGAGACAGGTGGAGGTGACCATGGGCAGCTGCGAGGCTCGTTTGAGGCAGAACATTAGAGAATTTTTTCATGTCGCCGCGTAGTTTTTTTTTTTAATTTTCAAATTAAATTGTTTGATTTCCTTTTCAATAGGCGAATATGGTTTGAAAGAAGAAAAAGTGGTCGCTGATTATCTGAAAATTGAATTCTGGTGAGCCTTGAAGGACACCAGGCGCTGCTTGGGCTGCTTTCTGGGGGACAGGCTGTACACCAGAGGTGTGCGGCTACGGAAAATCAAAATTCGGCAAACGGCAATGGCGAACCCCAAGCCGGCCAGCAAACTGCAGTCGGCATACGGCAATCACCGCACATCCCTGAAAGGCGGTTGCATATAATATGTAATTTTAGAGCTTGCCTTTCTGAATTTCCAGAAGTGAGACTTCGAAATCGTTGAATGCCTCGTAGTGACTTCATTTAGTGAGAGTATTAGTTTATTGACTGAAATCATTGGTTACTGAATGAGAGCTGCTGGCAATGAGCAGCGGCGAAACTTGTGAATGATAAGACTCAAATAGTTTTTCGCCTCGTCCGTTTCCGGATTTCCGTTTCCGGCGTTTTTTGGCCACTTTTCTTCCCTTTTCGTTTCCGAAAATCTTGAAAAAGAGTTCCGCACAGCCCTGGTTATGAGCCTAGGGGCGTCATGCACGAACGCGAGTGTTACGAAGGAAATGGGACAGGGGTTAGGGCTTCGGCGGCTTTCATGATTGCCTTGTGAGTGCTGAAGAAATCAATAATTGATGTCTAAGCGTACGGTGGTGGCTATCGTGTATTCCAACCAGGGGTGTGCATTTTCCGTTTACCGTATTGCCGGATTTTCGGATTTACCGGTGTTTTTTTTTCGGAGAATTCTGAATTACCGATTTACCGAATTTTTTTCGAAACTTACCGAAATTTTTACCGAAAAGAAAAAATGGGTGTTTTTCGCCGAATCGGCCTACTTCTTACTCGAATTTCACGTGATTGCCACGGGGGGAGGGAAAAGAGGCACTCTGATGTGGGCGGGCCCTAGAGCGCATGGCGCGCGCACCTTCTTATCTTATCGTGGATAAAAGAAACGAATAGGAGAAATAATAATCACTTGGGCGGCAGTAGAGACGAAACCGCTCGAGTTCAGCTAATAAGTCCATAAATATCCTATAAAACCGCATCGCGATGTGAAAGGGACTCGTCCAAGAGAAGGTGCGCGCGCCATGCGCTCTCAGGCTCCTGCAATATCAGAGTGCCTCTTCGGCCGCACCCGATTGCCACTGTTATGGCATGCACTTGGCACGATATCCGTTTTCATCCTTATTTTTGTTACTCTTTTTTTTAAACTGTTTGGCTTACTTTTTGAATATCCAAACGATCTCTTCACTTTTTGTATTAAGTGCTTCTTCTTGTCGAGATAAGTACCACTACATATTTCATTTATAATAGAAATGTGAACAGGTAAGCAACGCAGCAGAGTCCTGAAGCAGATATTCTAAGAACTGGAAAAATTCTTTTGAGCTCCCGAACACAACACTGAATCCACTACAGTTCTGGGATGACTCCATTGTGAAATTATCGTACCCACACCTTTCATCACTGGGGCGGCATGCACGTACGCGGCGGGTTAGGTTGGGGTTACGCAGGGTTTGGGACGTCGGCGTGTTTCATGATTGCTGTGCGAGTGCTGGAGATAATCAATTGTCGGCTGCCCCACCCTCCTAAGTGGGGTTTGCCAGGGAACGATTTTTCAGTGCTAGCCTAACCCCCTTTCAGCCCTCGCGCCGCTATCATCAAACGCGCCGACACTCCAAACCCTGCCTAACCCCAACCTAACCCGCCGCGTACGTGCATGCCGCCCCTGATCAATAAGGTGCTTGTGGGATGAAGGGGGGCGCTGTTGTATAGCACTTGGCCACGCCCATTTTTCCGTGTCGCAACGACTCCCTTATTTTTGGCAGGGGAGGGAAACCCCGGGTAGAAGCTCAAATTTAGTGCGGCACGGTGAAATGGGCGTGGCCAAGTGCATCGCGCCACAATGCCCTTCCCCCATCCCACATAGCACCACCAATAAAAACTTGTCCTGGCACAGTTGATGCGGAAAGAATGTTTCCCTCAGCCAGCCTAATTTTGAGTCGCTATAAAAAGGCCTTGACGACGGAAAATTTTAAAATGTTACTCTTTCTCAAAATCAACGTCGGGTTCAGCCATTGAGCTCAGTATAATATGTAAAACTTGCTCATTATTTGCACTATCCTCATGCACTTTTGAAAATGATGCATAAATAATATCGTTTATTTGTGCTATCGTACGGGATATGCACCAAAGTCGAAGTCGGAATTTTTACCGAATTTTCCGTTTTTACCGTATTTACCGAGAAAAAAATTCGGTAAAAACTTACGGTAATGTAATTTACCTCAAAAAAATTTCCGCACACCCCTGATTCCAACCCCTGAAGAGGTGGGAGAAACGGGGAAGGAGCGTGGGAGGAGCGATGTTCTGACTGGACGCAACACAGGGCTAGCGACATCCCACTCACTGCGTCTCTCCAGTTTCTCTAACCTCTACAGGGGTTGGAATACAGGATAGCCACCACCCCTCAGGCCACCACCCTCCTAGGTAGGATTGGAAATAATTTTTCAGTGCTATCCCAACTCCTCGTCAGCCCTCACACTGCTATCATCAAACGCTCCGACGCCCCAAACCCTGCCCCAACCCCTTCCTAGCACTCACGTTCGTGCATGCCGCCCAGTGCGAAAAACGACCCCAAAAACAAACAGCATATGTAGCCTGCGGTTTCATACCGCCTCAACTGCGTGAAGGCTGTGCGCTCGCGTCTGTACCACCTCTACCTCTCGTAAATAACAGAACACATAATAGCAATATGCGTTCAATCGTTTTCATAGCACAATAAATCTATGTTCGAGACGAATCTCTACACAGTCACAAGGGACAGGAACCGAAGTGGTTGCTTTCGCAACCTCGAGCTAGACCTGCGTCATGCGCCGTTGCGACGAGGCAGGGGCATCAGCATCCTTCTCCGCTGTCCTACCTTCTGACATCTGCGTCATAGAGAGTACGTGATTGGCCCACCTGATGACTTCGGGCATTCCTTGAATCACTGTCTTCTGACGGATATTGTTCGAGCAGTAAACCACGACTCAGCTGCGGTGATGAGCAGGAGAGTTCGGACTCCTACACTGAAAACGACGATCCAGCTGCTGAAACCACTGGTTGACGATGACTGAAGATCGATATGAGGTAGCTACTGGTGTGGCTTTCCTGTCCCACTCTGGTTCAAAAATTTGCTACCGTACTCGCGGGCCGCCAGGATCCCGGCACCTTCGGAGTCACAAGAACGATAGTTAAGTGCGCCAGAATCGGGCTACCGTAGTCTTAGCCGTGAAATAATTTGTTTGGCGATGGTTTTTCACGGACGAAACAACTCATTCGACGGCAGATAATGGATTTTTGTTCTTCACTGTCGTGTCAGCGCTCAATTCATAAAGGACCTAAAGAAGACGGTTTTTGTTATTGGAGAGCTCGGTGAATGGACCCAAAACGACTTTTTTATTTCTTGCGCTTCCTTTCAGTACTTTACATGAGCGTCGTAGTTTCTTCGCCTTTTCACGAAATTGAGTGAAAACTGAACATCAGTACCGGAAAATGGATGTTAACAGGAAAATCATGGAAAGAGTTTTCTTAATTATTCATTCATTGTCTATGTGGATTCACATAACAAGGCAGTCGTATTGGGAAGATAACTGCTTAAACTAGCCAAGATTCCTAGGCGATAGATTTGGAGCAATCTGCTGATTACTTTTCGGGATACCCGTAAACAAGCCTTTCTTACTAGAATAGTATGGTAGACAACGGATTTGTTTTGAAAAATATTACGGATTGTTTCTATAAGTAATTTGAAGAAAGTAACGGATGTTAGCGCGAATTGGAGTTTGAATCACGGAAATTGTTGAGTACGCCTATAAAATTATCATTCCAACTCCTACCATTACCAGAAATCCCAGAAAACTCGCAGATGAGATAGAAATATTGAGAAAAGTCATGGCTTCTCAATATATGATTATTGCCGTCGAATGAGTTGTTTCGTTCGTGAAAAACCAGCGTCAAACAATTTATTTTACGGCTAAGATTACGGTAGCCCGATTCTGGCGCACTTAGCTATCGTTCTTGTTTCGGAGTCTGCCGCTCTTCAAAGGCAAGGTTTACACTATAAATCGTTCTTCTGTTTTCCCGCCTGTCTTGAAAACAGTCCCATGCTTATTCCAATGATGTCTCTGGGTTAGTACAAGACCTACTGGGAACGGAGGTATTGTTCCTTAAAAAATTGAGCTAGGGAAACATGGTGGACGAGTTGTTTGAAGCTTGTAACTTCCGCCTTTTGCAGCCGATGTGTGCGAGCTGACCTGAGTAAAGAGAGAAGTTGAGAATGAAGGGAAGAACGAGCCTATGGATTAGAAACCATCGCTCATTTAACGATTTCGTGTTTTCATTTGTTTATGTCGGAAGGCGGGCATTGCGCGTTGGGGGTTTGTGCTGCGCTCGAAGAGGCAAATTCAGGCTCTTTTGGGGCTCTTCCTGGCTCGTTTCTATGCGTTCTCTCGACGTCAACGTTACACTGTGCCCCTCCACTACCCATTTCCAGTAGAAACTGAAACACAATATTTTTAATGGTATACATTGCCTTTAAAGATGATAAAACAGTCTGACGAATGTTACGACAACGCGCAACAACATTCCGTCACTTACCCTTCTCTTCAGTACCACAACGGGCTTATAAATTCCAAAAAATACGGAGGTAGCACTCCCGCAAAATTGTGCGCAACTGCTTATCTGACTCCGGAACAGAAACAATACAGTTTTTATCGATATAAAAACGCGCCAACTACGTGCATCTTAAAATGTTTAGTCAGGACTTTTTGACGAATTAGTTGGAAGGTTAAAGCCGTCAGTACGAGTTAAACATTTCTTAACTCGCAAATATGCCGCTGTGCAACTTCGCTATCTGTTGGAACTCTCAATAGCCTCTGATCGCAAGACACGATGCTGGCCCGTGTAGCCGAAGCAAAGAACTCTCATTCAGTCATCATTGGCTGCTATGATTAGAATTTTGCAAATCTTTAGACAGGTTCTTCGTTTGCCGATCGCATGTTTAATTATTTGTTTCTTGCAAATGTCGTATTATAAATAATGCTTTGTTTATTAAGCCAAGTCCCAGTGACTGGAGAACATGATTCTTTTTTAAAAATGAATGATCACTTTTGGGACCTCCCATTTTTATCCTCTTTAGGAGAAGAGAAGCAAAGGCGGAAGCAATCTTGGAGAAGTCACGAGTGGTGTTCGTAAAGTGAAAGGCGGCGTCGAACAGGATCTCGGTGAAAATGATGACAAAACTCGAACTGTTCGCCCAAAATGTTGTTAAAACTAGCAATGGTTAGATACTAATGCAGAGGAAAAGAATACCAGATGGAGGGAGAATGATGGGATGTATATGAAGAACAATAGTTTAGACATTGTTCTCGACCTAATCTAGAAAAGCGAGTAAGATCGCACACATTTTATTTCAGTTATAATGTGGTAGAGTTCATGTAATGAAATTAGTCTCATGAATGGACGGAGATGCGACGGTAGGCCGCTGCGCGCGAATAGAATCCCCGTTGGCCAGTGATGCCGCCAGCACCGCACGGCCAGCCGCCTGGTTCATGCGTCAGACTAAATCGAATACGAAGACCGTACTGACAGTTAGGTCCGTGGCTTGCTTCCTCAAGAAAAAACATTTGAATCTCATTTGCGGCCGGCGCGGGAGGTTTAAATCTCACCGGCGGCTGGCGGTATGGTAAGCTGATAAGCTGCACTTCTCTCTCGGCCTGAATCGACTAGCGCGCCGGCCGACGCGGTCGCCGCGCCAGTCGCGGGTGATATTTTAATATTTTTTGTTGAGAAAGCAAGTTACGGCCCTAACTACAGTACCGTGCAAAAGTCTATTCGCGTGGCATTTACGCAAATAATGTTTTTATAGATATCTTGGCTTGCCCTTAGCGAAACTTTATGAAACTTTAGTATGTTGTGGGGCATCACAACCCTTGTTTTACGCATAAACAAAACTGGTTTTTGAGCGTGCAGTTTTTGAAATATGAAATTTATTCATCATTTTGTGGCATTATCTTAAATTAGGACTATTCCTTTGAAACGTGGCTATTACAATTCCGAACCCGTTGCAGTTATTCGTCATCCGTCGGTTTTTAGAACCGTTGTATAACCTTGTGAAAAATTAATCTTCATCGAAAGTTTTTTCAGAAATAAATTCGAAAGAAAATCATGCGATATCGCATCTAATAAGTATCTCTCTTTGACGTTATCGAAAAAGACAGAAAATTATGTTCTAGTTGTACTTTGTCAAAGTACAAACAGCACATATTTTGGAATGGTTCTGGGGTGATTAATTTTATAGGGTCAATTTC